>VZSR01000920.1:10120904-10163731 GCA_013398615.1 Brachypodius melanocephalos
AAATCTCTCCCAAGTCCTGTCACCTTTTCCATGGGCAGGATTTATTTGTGTAAATCTACAACCAGAGCTACCTCACAGGCACCCACACCCAAGTGTCAGGTCTGGTTTACCTTGTGCACACCTAAACTCATTTGTCACAGTGAAAACAAGTCCTTTTCATCTCTCTCAGTGTGCAGAGAGAACATTTTTGTTCTTCTCCAAGGGGGAAGTGCCCTCTGGTGACACAGAGAACTGCTTGGAGGAGTAGATGGCCTATAGAGGTGGCTCGAAAATCATTAGAGAAAGCTATTAATGAAAACAATTTTTCAAGTGTACTTGCAGGGGGGTGCAAACAAAGCAAGAGGAGCATCTGCAGCAGGGTGTCAGGACACCAACCCACAGCCTTGTCACACCTGACAGAGCCTTGTCAGGTTGTAGCAGTCCTGGCTGGGATGTCAATACTTTCTGAATTGAGTTAGTTCCCCTGAGACATTGCCACATTCCCTGCATCATAGATATCTCAGAACTGGAGTTTAGACTGGAAAGCCGTAATTCCTTCAGTCACAATTCCTTCACACAGATGAGGAAAAGAATTTCTCTCCTCTAAAAGTCAGATCCTCCATGAAATGAACTTCCCAGGGCTTTTTGGCAGCGAGAGGTGTGTTTTTCTCCGAGTTGCATTCTTCACATATTGACTGTGCTTCCTGTGAAATTACAAATACATTTAACATGCAATTGGCCAAATTCCCATATCAATTTTCTGATTTTCACCTTTGGTGAAGGATCTTACAATGCTTACTGATTGGGCAATAAAATGATAGCAGAAATTCAATGTCAATAGATGCAAAGTGATGTATATGGGGGGAAAAAACCACTCCAGGATGACACAGAATGACAGTTTCTAAATTAGCTTCTGATGTTCAGGAAAGAGATTTGGGAGTCATTACTGACAAGTCCCTGTGAAAATCAATTCATTGCTCAGCAGTGGTCAAAAAGATTGTTAGGAATTGTTAAGGAAAGAATAGAGAACAAAGAGAAAAAATTAGTTATGCTACCACATAAATTCATGATGTATCTTTATGCTGAATATTATGCAGTGAACTCATCACCACAGCTTGGAATGGGGAGCTGAAAGTGCCCCAGAAAAAGGAAGAAGCAGGCTTAGTGAATGGAGTGACTTTTGCTTGAGGAAAAGCAAAATATCCTGGGTATTTTCAGCTTGGGGAGGAGATGAAGCCTGATAATGTCATGAATGGTAATGGGTAGTTGAGGAAAGAGATTAATTATCATTCCTGACAATATAAGAATGAGGGCTGATGAAATCAGCTGGCCTTTTAAAAAGGGAGCACTTCACCACCCAGCATGTGGTGAAGTTGTGCAAGTCATGGCCACGGGATATTATGGAGACTAAAATAACAAATGGATTCAAAAGCTAGTGGGGCAGTTTGGCAGAGGATAGGGCCATCAGTTTCTGCTCAAAATTGTGTCCAGGGTGAAACTCCAGAAGTTCCTGTGTCACCAGAAGCTGAGAGAGAGAGAAGGTGACTCTGTGCCTGCACTGCTCCTCGTGTGCTTCTCCTGAGCTCTCCTTTCTGACCACACTCAGGGCATGGAGCCAGGGGAGGCTTTGCTCTTTGGTGGGACAACCCTGTTCATCTGTTATGCTTTTAAAATTTACCACTGATGCATTTATTTTTGTTTTTATGCTTTTCCACATCTCCCATCTCTGTCCCAAATGGGAGGCCTAAATGTACCTGTGTGTTTGTCCCTTGCAGCTCTTCCAAATGGCAGAGGAGCAGCTCACTCCCCGTTCACAAAGGGATTGTTGACCCAGGAAGAGTCTGCTGGGATGGGAAAGGTCCTGAGGGACTGACAGCCACCCTCCTCCTCCTCACACTCTGTGTGGTGCCCTGGGGAAGGGGCCCTGCAGACCTTACCATGCCAGCACTTCTCCCACCAGCCCTCCCAGGGCTTGCTGCCCCTGGGCTGCATCCAGTTCTTGTGAGTGAGGCACAGAGAGAGAGGAAAATCAAATCCTCGGTGCAGCAAAGCCTTCCTTAGTCAACACTGGAGTGAAGCCTACGTGGTTTGGTCAAAATCCAGCAGTGCATCTGTGGAAGAGGTGGGAGCTGGATCCAGCCCTTTGCTGGCTTGGACAGTAACCTGTAATTAGACTTGTCAGACTGCAAGACACCTAATATATCCTTCTGCAATATTTTTTCTCTCGGTGTAACTTTTTCTTGTACCCAGTGTGCTGTAATTCTGGGTTTTTCTCTTTATAGCAGTTATTTTCTCGGCACAGTCCCTGACCACAAATACTTTTGAGTGGAACATCTGGTTCTAATGTGTACTCTAGAAATGTTACTTTCTGCAATATTCCATTTGTCTCCCAAACAATATTTTTCCTCCTGTGTTTGCACAGAGAATCTTGTAAGCTGATCAATATCTGAAGCAGCAAAGGATCCATTTGAGAACAAAGGCTCCAAAAGCCACGTAAACAATTTCCCAGGGCTCAAGGCAGTTGAGGAGAGGTAGTTTGCAGAGCAGCCATGCATATGGGAACTCTGCAGGGCTGCCTTCCTCATCTTTCTCTGTTCTGCCTTTCCCCACTGCTCCTACCAGTTACCACAACTGCAGGAGCAATCCCAACTTGTTTCCATGCTGGGGTCCCACACAACTTTTTGGGTTTTAGTTCTCCTTTGCTTCTAGCCAAACCCTTTCAAATGTTCAGAGGAGGAAATACTGCAATTGTCTGGTTTCTTCTGTTGCTTCTCACTGTCATTACAGCTGCCTTTCCAGCTGCACTGTGTGAGTAAACAAACCTTCACCTACATAGAGGGGGAGCACTGCCCTGCATAAAACAGGCTGTGGAGTCAGTAAAGCAGAGGCACAAGAGGAAGCAGAAATGTTTAATATACTTTCAGGCATGGGGAACATGAAAAGGCTGCTGAACTCCAGGGAAAACTCCAGTGCTCTCCTGGTATGTTTGCAATACAGATGATGTAAATAATATATAACTCCTGGAAGGAGTGTAGGAATATACAGAATTTTATGTAGGGGAGGACTGCACGCATGTGGGAGATTCAGATGTGTCTGCAAATCACAGGCTGGATGCCAAGCACTGCATGCCCACTGTAAACGAGGCTTGGGGACTGAATTACTTAAGTAATTAAAGTGGATTGTGACTCACATGCTGAAAGGGTAAATTGTGCACTGCCACAATCCACCAAGTTATTTAATTTTGGAAAACTGAAGCTCCTCAGTGACAGAGAGGAGGATTTATTATTACATTATTTTACCTCTGCAAGCCAAACTGTAGGCAAACACGATCATGGTTTTTAAGAGTTTGCCTGGGCAGGGTTGTGTTGCTGGGCAGCCACCTCATCATTAACATAAGGCATGCAGACATAGAGCGTGATTCAAACATGTGAAAAAATGCAGCTTAACCATTTAAAATCCTTTAGGGCCTTTGCTGTGTGTGAGCAAAGCTAAGCATGCTTTGAGGAGCCTGCTGCCCAGATGTGCTGCAGCTGTGCAAGGTGGAGCTTCCTCTCCTGAGGTGTTCCCTCCCAGCCCAGGGTGGGCACAGAAGCACTGGATGGAGGAGCTGGGGGTTTCAGCCTTCGAGGAGCTGAGGCTGGAACCCCACCCAGCCCCCAAGAGCCTGACTCAGATTTCTGTGTCCTGGGAACTATTTTGCCTTCTGGGATTGCAGGCTTGCTTTTCCAATTCTGTGTTTTGGGGCACACATGGGATCCAGCCTCCCTACCTCTTTGCACAGCTCCTTTCTCACATCCCTCTTCTTCATTAAAAAGCAGAAGGTGGAAGAGAAGATCCCAACTCAGCTCCTGTCTCCCTTTCCAGTGGAAGGTGTCCCTGGCCATGGCAGGGAAGTTGGAAGTAGATGACCTTTGATGTCCCTTCCTTTGATGTCACCCTATGATTCCAGGATTCCAAATTCACCCTTTTCATCATGTTCTCCCCTCCTCTCAACCCGAGAATATCCCCAATGTCCTTTTCAGTGTTAGAATCTGCAGCTCTTCTTTTTCCCCTCTGCTCATCCATCCATTTAGCGCTTAGCATAACCATGAATGTTTGCCATATGGGCCTGTCTCTTGATATTTTAATCTGCCCTGAGTTTTGGGTCAGTAATACACAGTAGGAACAATTATATTAAAAAATTGTCACACTTGAAATAAACCAGAATTATTTATTTTATTCCTCTGAAGCTGTATTCCTAATGTAGCTTCTTGGACACCTTTGGAGCAAATGCTTACATTGAGATTTTGTTCTGACTCTGCTGAAGTGATGCTGATAGGACAGAGATTCCTGTTGTGATCCAGTTATTAAAAGGTGCCTCTGCCCAAATCAAGGTGCAAACGAGACTATAAGCTGTAGTCAACACTAGAGGTTTTATTTAACAGTAAATGTGAGTTAGAGAGAGAGAAAGAAGTAGGAAAGAGGTCAAAAAGAATGAGAGAGAGACAGATTAAGCAGAGAGTTCTCCCCACCCCATGGATCCCCTGGTGTCCCACTGATCCTTTTCACCCTGGTGGGAGTTCCAGAGTCATTTTTCTGGGGTATCGCTTTTATACAGTCCAAATTCTGGCTGTCCACAGGGCATAGGTGTCATTCCCATAACTTGGGATGGCATGAGTGTTAGCACTCGTTTTCTTTCCAACACTTTGCCGTAGTGGGAATTTTTGTCCAGGTGCAGTAAGCAGGAGGTTACCCAGATTTGCCCCACCAGGCCTGGAATTAGTGCCCTCCTGCTGCAAATTCCTTCCTTCTGTGCTTATCTCAGCTTCTCTCCGTGGTGGCTTGTCTTATGGCAAGTCCCTTTCTGTAGCCATAAAACTGGATCCCTTAAGTCCTTACAACTCCCTCTGTAATCATTGGCACATTCATGCCATCCAGCACATGATAAATATGATAAAACAGAGGAAAATTATTTGTGTTGCTGGAGGTCAAAAGAAATTTCAATGATTTTACAAACCATGTCTGGGAAAACAGCTGTCTGAGATAGTTGCACCAGAGACACCTTGGCCACTTTGCACAGCAGCCTCTTTGAAACCTCCCCAGAACTATCTCAGCTTGAAGCCTGGGCTTTGGTGGTTGCAGCACAGGTATTGCAACTGCTGTGGAGCAAAACTGCTGCTGTGTGCTTCCCCCAGCAGCTCCAGGAGCTGGGGGGCTGGGGGAAGAGAATGTTATCTGGAGTCTCCCTAATAATACTCTTCATCTGCATATCACCTAGTTCTCTAAGAGGGTTGGAAAAGACCACTGAAAAGACCATTGTGATGGGGAAAAATTAGGGGAATTGGCTGAGAGAGGTCTGAAGGAGCAAGGATGCCACATTTTGGTGCTTTCTGAAGCTGCATGACCTTTTATATCAATAATTCAACAGACAGGTATGAAGCAGGCACTGTCTTCCTCTGCTGCTTCTTCAGGTGATCACAACCCTGGGTCAGCCCCTCAGTGCTGCTGGCAGGTGCCAATGGGGTTTGACCTGGGGTTCCTGCACAGCAGAGAAACCCCACAAGGGGTGGGCTGCTGCCAGCACCTGCCCAGGAAATGCTTCTCACAAGTCAGAGGGATCAGGCTGGAAACCAAAGCAATTCAATCACTGTCTTCAGGAAGAAATGCTTCCACAGATGTCCTCGTTTATTAAAACTATTCTTTGATCTGAAAAGAGAGAGAGAAAAAAAACCCCCTCATTTTATAGGAAACGTGATTTCTGTAAAAGGTATTTTGAACTCGTTTAGGCACAGCCGGCAAATTTTAATTATAGATGAGCACTTACTTTAGCACTTTTTCAGTCGTGTTTTACTCCTCTGAACACGTGGCTGGTCTGAGTCAGCAGGATGACTCCAGCTGACTCCAGCCCAGGGAGAAGGATGGGCAGAGCAGGCTCAGCAGCCTCCAGATGTTGCGCACTATTTTCTTTTCCAACCCTCTTGGAGAACTAGGTGATATGCAGATGAAGAGAATTATTTTTTGAGGGAGACTCTAGATTAAAAAAAACGACTAGGAAGAGCACAAGTTTTGCAGGTCTGACTCAACAGCATCTGCTTCACTGGAAGCACTGAGAGATTATTGAAATAAGACAGGTGTCCAAGTTCAATTGAGGGAAATATTTTAAGCTGTTTTCATAAGGAGGACTGTCTGGAACAGCAAAGTTGGCTCATTTTGAGGGAAATGGAACAAATCAAAACAAACACAAAAATGGAAGGAAGTGGGATTTTGATAAAAGCTTTTAGTTCTCCTTTTTTTGAGCAGATTAGAAGGGTGGTGTTTTGGACACTTACCTAAAGACTGACATTTTGGAAGGAAAGAAAGTGAAAGAAAGAAGGAAACCTGCATCCTGCATACAGAAATGGGATTTTACTATATTTTGGAGGGGTGGAAGTGAATTTGTCTCTCTCCAGACCCTCCCCAAACAAAATGTATGCATGCTATACCCACATGCTCTTAGAAGACTAGAGGTGCACCTATTTTTGATGAAAGTTCAGTTATTTTACCTGCCATTCTGATTTATGTTTCTTAGAAAGAATAGAGCTGCAGTAGGAAGAAAGGAGAAAAGCCATATGGCAGACAATGGCCAAACAAACACACACATACAATACAGGTGCCAAACAGCTTTCATACAAACAAAAAGAGCAGAAAAACAGCCTTGTTCCCCCTTTGATGCATCTACACCTACATCTTCATTCTCTATGAAAGAATATGTACCTGGCTTTTAACCTCCTTTCAGTCCTGGAGAGACTGGCTCTTTTACCATGTGTCCTCAAAGTATTTCCTGATGCAGTTGGGCTTTAATAAGATCTCATTTTACAGAAATAAATATGTCTAACCCTGTGAATAACTCTGGAACTGGCATTAATTTTGAGCATTATCACATATTTGGCATAGCTGAAACACTGTAGGATGGAAAGCACCTTCTGGGCAGGGACTGGCATGGCTCAGAAATGGCCCTTTGTAAAGAGAATCAGGACTGAAACCCCACGTCTTGCTGGTGCAGCACCTGCTGGTTCCTCAGCCCTGAGAGGAAAACCTCTGGAGCAACCCTTGCTAGGAGAACCTCACTCATTTGGGGTCTGCTGGGTAGTGGGTGTGAAGAGGCTCCTCAGGAATTACACTAAATATTACTTATTTAAGGTGCTGACTGTTATGTAATTTTAAAAGCCCTAGAGCATCACCTCTGTGTCTTTTCCAAAGAGTAGATGAGGACAGAAATAAAATTCTCTAGGTTTCATCTGAGGGGGAGGGACTCATTTTGTCTATTTTGGATACATTCGATCCAGTGCAGGCTGCTGCACTGCACAGCTGGCACAGCTGGAGCACGGTGCGGGCACAGGGATCACTCGTGCACTCACACTCACACTCACACTCACACTGCTGGGCACTACAGGCAGCACAGGAGCAGCTGAAATGGGACTGCCAGCTCCTCAGGGCAGCAGTGGCTGGATGAGAGCAAAAGGACAACCAGGATTGGGTAGAGAGGAGCAGAACTGGTGCTGAGGGCAAGGGTGACAGCAAAGCCAGGGTTTGGGGGAACAGGCTGGAAGGAAGGATGGAGCAACGGGGAAGTGCAAGGGGCCAGGGACTGAGAGCAGCCAGGAAGGTGTCTGGGGCTGCCTCTTGTCATCCCAAATTCCTCTGCTCCCCTGTTTCCCTCTGTCAGCGAAGAGCTGTGAATGGCTTATCAAAGTGGTTTATTAAGTCCTCTCTAGAACATATGAAAGTTGAAGAAATTCATATTCACTGTCCCTGCAGGCCACCCCCGGAGGCAGAGCTCTGTCCCCAGGATGGCTCTGGGTGCTCCACACTCAGTGTTTGTGGAACCAACTCCCCATGCTGGGACTGATGTAGATTTAAAATAGAGCTTGTTATGTTCCTGCTCCCCATCCTGCCTTCCCCCCCTCACAAACATGCAGGATTCTCCATCTGCACAGACAGAAGTCCCAGATCAGGGAATGTGAGCACCTGAACTCAGCTGCTGGTCCTGTCAGGGGACAAATCAGCTCCCCTGTCTGCCAGAGCACTTGGCCAAGTACAGGAGCACCAGGCTCAGCATGGCTGTGCACATTTCCACTGGTGTCTCGTGCTACAGAAAGGGACTGAGATGGGTTATCTCTGCGTTCATCCATGATAAAATTAGTAACTTAATGAGAATGTACCGTGGATGCGGTAGGTCTCATTCCACACAGGAGAACTTGGGTTAATTGATTGTGTTAATCACATCCTCCCCTACTCATCTTAATCCCTACATTTAATTTTATTTGGGTTGCATGGTTCCCTTGAGGAGCTGTGCTTGATCCAAGCACAGTCAGACTCAGTTAAGTTTCTTGACAGGCCAAGGGGAGTGGAAGGAAGCACTGAGGGTACAGCTCAATCCAAAGCAGAAAGGACAGGAGGGAGAAAAATGAAAGGAATTTCAGATACAAAATTCAAAGTGTAAGGTGCTAACTGTCACCTAATGGGCCTATCATCCTTCTCATGATAAAATTGCTAAATAGATATGACTGCTTTAAGAAAGAAAACAGACAGGATCAAGCTCTTTCTCACTGCCTCCTCCCACACTGAGGAGTTTTCTTCTCCCAGGGAGGGGGAGTCCTCATCCATTTAGCCAAACGAGGGCAGCCAGGGCTCAGTGCTGCTGCTGGACCACGCACAGATGCTCAGTGGCAGAATCATGAATTTAACCACACTAAAGTGCACTAAGGTGTAAACTCTGGGTACTAACAGGTGCTGTTTGAGCCCAGCCCATGGCCCAGTTTGGTTTCCCAATGCTGACAGAGCCCATGGTTCTCCAATCTGCAGGTAGTGCATTCTTACTTTGTGAAGCCTCTGTGCTTAAGGATGCAGTAAGGAGAGGCTGCTCAGTGGGAATTTCAGCTCCATCTTTGAAATTTATCACTAGTGCAACTTCAATTCAGATTCTTAATGTTAATTTAATATAGGTTTTTTGTGATCTAATTTCTCTTAGCCTCAATTAGGGGTTGAGGACATTAGCCCAGTAAAATCTTGGAGGAACAAAAAAACCCACCTAGTTTTTTTCTTCATCATTTTTTGTAAGTGAAGTAGTTAGCAGGGACTTAGAGTAGATAATTTTACCCTTGACAATAAATGGGCAATCATTTGTGATGAAGCAAATAGACATTCAAGCTGGGCAGCGAACAGCTGAAGTAGAACCTCAAGAGATTATAAAAGAATCCTGCTGATGTGCAGGTTTCTGACTTTCTGGTGTCAGCATTAAGCGACACTATTCAGGTTAAACAAACCTTTTTTCTGTATGAATAGAGCTTTTTTGCACTTTGTGAGCAAGGCATGAGTATTTGAGTAGATGAATGCAAAGCCATGTGGCTCATCAGCATGCTTGAATATTAGCCATCCCCAGCACCCCAGGTTTAGCTGCTCTCAGGAATCAATCAATTTATAGCGCAGTTACAAAAGCACAAATGCAGAGTATACAGACGAGGCACACATTATTGTCACAGATAAACAGGGGGTGAAAAGTGCAGCTGAAGGAAATGCTAATGACAGCCATGCCCCTGGGATCTGGAATCCCTGCAAGGCTGGTCACAGATGCTCATGAAGGTGTGGTCACAAGAGGCCAAGCAGTGTCCTGGAGGGTCAGACAACAGAGCATGGAAGACTTAAGATGATGTAAATAATTTTTTAAGCCATGAAGATCTTTACATTCCCACAACTCTGGTGGACAATCCCCTTGCAGGACCTTCATGGAACAGTTCCTGTTTGATTTCTTGCCACCAAACCCCAGGAACAGCCCAGAGACAGACAGACTCTGACAGTGCACACCAGCCTGGCCTCTCTGCTGTCCCTGCCAGGCTCCCTCTCACACCCTCCCATGCAGGAGGATGCTCCAGCCCAGCTGCCCATGGACTCACCAGCTGAGCAGGTTTACTGCAGGTGCCCTGTGCTCTCATCCCACAGAGAATTCCCCTTGGGAAGCCACTGCAGAGCTACATTTTCTCTCCAGAGGTACACAATGCTGAGAGCCTATGCACTCGACATACTCTGCAACAGATTTTGGAAAGTCAACAACTTTCAACTTCAGCAAGGCTGCCTTTGTTGATGATGCATTTACCCTTGTTCTCTCTAGGCAAGTCTATTAATGCACTGAAAACACTTAATCCTTGACCTGTTCATAGACAGATAAGCAGGTCTAGTACCAGGTCTAGTCTCTCTAGCATAAATTACAGCACAGTACAAGAAATTCCTGAGGCCCTGAGCAGTTCATATAATCCCAGTGGAATTAATAAATTTGCTTCAAGATATTCCTTGTATTGCAGCAGATTAATTTGTTTTTTATTAATGTATCGCATCTTTGAATTTTGTAATCTCATCCTAGCTCCAGGAAATTGCTGTGATCCCTGCTCCAAAGCTCTTATAATGTTGTATGAGTCACAAGTTTATTGCTGAGATTAAAGAATTGAGAGAGTAAAGGGCACAATGTGAGTGTGCTGAAGTTTACAGCTGCAAGATTGCCTGTTTTCCCAGGGGAATCACAATTGCATCATGAGATTTAGGATCTTTTTTTTTTTTTTTTTTCCTCCTGCTAACATTAGATTAGAAGACACTCCCATGCTGTCATGCAATGTGTGAACTTCAAAGGAAAAGTGTTCTGAGTAAGGAAAGAGTGACAAGAGTTTTCCAAGAGAAGTGCCCATCCCATGAGCACTGTAGGCACTTTTTTTAAGGAGAACTTTACACATTCCATCTATTTTAGGCAACACTTGAGCACTTGCCAGCTTCTAACAGCCTGCCCAGGGAAGTGGCTGAGGCACCATTTCTGGAAGTATTTAAAAAAAAATAAAGATGTGGTGCTTAGGGATGTGGTTTACTGGTGGACCTGGCAATGCTGGGTTGATGGTTGGACTTGATGATCTTACAGGGTTTATCCAGCCTAAATGATTTGGTGATTCTCTAGGCTGTGGATTGGAGTGAGAGACAAACAGAAGTGTTCCTCAGCATGGCACCTCACCCTCCACTGCTCCTGCAGGCTCTCTGGGACAGCAATCCTTGCTGCCTTCCCACCCTGAGGCCACACTCAGCCCTGGACTGTCAGGAAACAGGCCTTTTACCCAAAGCCATTCATCTCTGGCAGTGGTGCAGCTTCTGGCTCTGGGCTGTGTCTGTCCTGACTGCACATCCTTCCTGCAAAAGACTGGATGAGGAATTATCAATGATTTAAAATGCTTTGGTTATAGGTTTCCTCAGCACCTCCCTTTTGTGCAGTGAATTTTGGTCACTGCTCCGAGCTGACCTGCAGTTGATGCCTGTGTTGTGAAGAGGTCTGGGAATGGTCAAGACTCTCCATTCACGGCCTTTACAAAAATTCAAAACACTGCTTTGCTGAGATGGCTTTGGAAATAATGGAGTTAACATGAGGAAGAGCAGGAAAGCGAGGCCATTGCTAGAAGTCTGTTTGGCCAAAGGAAAGGAGGATGTCTTAGGAGAGTCAGAAGAAAATAGTTATTAAAACAGACACCTTTTTCTGGATCTTCTCTCTGAGATTTTGTCTTATGAAAATTAGTCTGTTAATTACACGAAAAAATGCAAGAAGAGAAGGAAGTTCTGACTAATCCTAGTGTTGAATGTGGATATGTTGGCCATCTGTAATAAAACACCTTGCTTCCTTCCCACCCTGCCTCCCTGATTGTCCCCCTTTTCCTCTTTCCCTCCATCCTGGGCACTGATATACCCACAGCTCTTGTAACTGTGCAAATTCTTGTCCAGCAGCAGTTTCAACCAAACCCAACCAGATCACACATTAATGTTAAAACAGGGGCCTCTGAATTTTAGCAGAGCTGATTAAAAGGAATTAACTTTAAAAGCACTTTAAAAACATTAGCTGATTCAGCCTAGCCAACAACACAACAAACAGCATTTTTATTTACTTAGTCCTTTTCTTGTTTAATGATTTTTTTTTCCATTTAAATGGTTGCTAATTTCAAGCAGGAATTTCACCAGCTAAGTCAGGATAATTTGCACCAATTAGTAACCCAGAAGGGGGTGCAATTCTATTTAGATAATACAAAAAAGCAGTAGCCTGAGGGTCTCTCCAAAGAGGGACTAACACACAGCCATAATGTATTGCTGAGAATACCTCAGAGGTGACACATCTGCATAGGCCACAGAGTGCTCCTTCTCTCTGAGGAGAATGGCAAAAAGATCTTTCAATGAGTAAAAATTTTGGGGGATGGGAGAGAGGAAGTATTTCACTATTTATTTTAATAGAAACCAAAGAGGCATTTAAATATGAGGATATTCTTGTCTAAAATATAAAAGGGCGAAGGGCAAGTAGAAGAAAAATAGCAATCAAGTATAAGCAAACATTACAATTATCAATTTTTCTGCCTAACATTTCCCCAGTTACAAATGAAGACGTTATTCTGATAAAGACACAACAGCATCTATTCAAAGCAAATTTCAGGACTGTAAGAGGCACTGTTGGTAGCTCATGGGAGGAAAGAAAGTAATGTGAATCTCCTCGTTCCTTGGGAACATTTTGCTCTTCTCTTGGTTATTTGCCATGTGGAGAAGGAACCAGCAGTGTCCTGCTACAGACATAATTGCTATTTCAGTTCTGATTTGTATTACCTGGAAATCAAACTGGAGCCTCCAAAGGGCAGGAGGGCCTACATGGCAGCTCTCTGGAGTCTCAGTGGCTACAGTGAGTCTGTCTATATGGAAAATACTTTTTAAAACATGCTTGCTATGAGGAGTAAATGGCAACATGGGCCGTCTGCCAATAGCCTCAAATCTGTACTGAGAAATAATTCAGCTGCTTACAAGTTGAGTTCTTGTCTGCCTCTCCTGTATGGACTGTTGATTTTGCTCTGATTTACTCTAAGAGTAGGTACAAAACATATCTTATTAAGGCAACATATTCCACTCTAATCATGGTTCTTAAAGTGCCAACGTTTTACTCACTGTTTCCCCAGCACCTTTCAGGCTCACTTCTAAACTTAGTACACTGTGCTGAGTACAGGTCTTCACCACTGATGGTAGCTTTTGGCATCAGCCATTGCTGGATTTAGCTGCTGCTCTCCATATTTCATCAAGAAGCTTGAAACAAATTCATTACAAGTAGGCTGGTGTGTGTCTTTGATGTGTTCTTCCAGTTTATCTAAATTGTTGAAACAATTGAGCAACAAGCACTTAAAAATGGAAGTCCACAAGTATCAAGCTGAGTTTCAGCTGTCTGGCAGGTGAAGATTCAGGTGACATTTGCCACTGCCCCTGTGACAGAGATGACAGAACAGCTCCTCGAGAAAGCCCTGACTGTTTTCACCAAAACCAAACATGAAACTACCAAAGCCAGCCATGGGAGTGGTTTCATAACCTATTGTTTACAAACCTATAGTCTGAAATACACTTCAGTGTTCCTTCTGACGGTGTGTGGAGCAGAGCCTTGGAGGCTTCATCTTTGAGATGTGTTGAATGGTGATGTGACATCATGGTGTGATGGAAAGATGAGCCTCAAAAGAGCTGTGGAATTGCCCAGCTCAACATTTAGTGTGGGAAATGAATAAATGTCCAGCCTTTGCACATGCTAAAGGTTTGCATTGCTAAAGGTTTAGTGCTGCCATGCCGTATCTCCTTGGAGTCAGCAATGAAGGTGTGAAGCCTGGCATCAGAACTTGGTCAGTCAAGTCAGGAACTTGTCCTCCACTCTCCTCCTGTTGGACACCTGTCTCTAATCACATCCTTTGTACAGTACATGGCAGGGATTTTATGTGCTTGTACAAAATGCAGCTTTCAGGTGTAAGGACCGGGCATGAAGTGGGTGGTTGAGTCGACTTGACGATGGGCTGCTCCCGAAATCAGTGGCCCCACTCTCCTCCCCTCATCCACAGAGACCTCTGGCTCCAGCTGCTCCCTTTGCACGGGCTCTGCTGTGTTCAACCCCTCCATGTGCTGCCTCAGGGACTTCAGCAAGCAAAGCCCAGCCTGCAGAGCAGCTCGACCTGAGCTGCCTGCTCACAGGGTCAGAGCAGCGCTGGTTGTAGGGAAAGGGATGGGAAGTGTTTTTGGGGAGAGTGAGGGTAAGCACACCACTTTTTGGCAGGAGAGATGTTTCATCATAGTGGATTTAGGATTAAATATCACCCTGCTGGGGTTCAGCATCTCACCCACAGAGAGTGTGTGGGCTGCTTGCAGGGCAAATTGCTAACCCAGTCAATATTCCCTATGTTTATGGCCAGGAAAGGCTGGAGCTCACTGGCCACAAAAACAGAGACGCCAGGATGTATCTGGCCTATGCCAGGGGATACCCACATTCCTAAAGGCAGGTTGTAAGAGGTAACAATTCCCCAGTTTGCGTGGTAAAAATGCATCTCTTGTTTAAAGATGGAGTTTATCAGCTGCTGGTAACACTCTGATCTTTGCATCTGCACAACCTGCAAAGAGAAAAGGGTCTGTGGGAATGGGAGCATCCCCAGGGCAGCATCCCTGTTCTGGGCCTTGCCTGAGGAGCTGGAAAGTAATGAAGGTGTTTGAGTTCAACATTAGCTGCTCAGGCTTTCCAGGCTCTAACTGTGGCTCTTGGAGCTGAGACAGGCCCCGACAGCACTTCAGCTGGATGAAATAAAGAGAGCAGCCACTGGAGCCCAGCCAGCACGCAGTTAGCTGAGAGAGAGAGAGCGCTTCCTTTTCATTTTTACAAATTTGTTCCAAGACTGTTTTATTAAGCTTGTTCTTTCTTCGCAGAACACTCATCTAGTTTTCAAAAGAGCCTCAGGCTGACTGGCAAACCCTTCCACTTGTGAGGAAATGTTGATCCCAAATTCCTGCCTGCCCCCATGAAGTCCAGCGGCTACACTGGAGGTGCTGGGGTGCTGAGGAGATGGGTGGATGTCCCCTTGGAGAGGCATTCCCTGGACACAAGGTCCAGCCTGCACCCCCTGAGGTTTGGTGGGGCACAGGGTGGGCTTTACACAGGCTTCTCCTCAAATGTGTAACAGCTGGGAACAGGGCAGGACGTGCAGTAAAAGCCAAGCAGACTTAGACCTGGGGTACTACAGCAGCAGCATTGCTGCAGAGGTTGAGATTCCTGAAATTTAAGAAAGGAGGGATTCCTTGAAACCCTGCTGTGGAAATAGCCTTTCTTAGGTGCTCCCATGGCTGATGTGGGCTGCAGAAACACTTTCCTGGGCACATCTGAATGCAGGGAATAACCAGGGAGTTTTGGGTCATCCATGAGCACAGACAGAAACTGTGGGGCTGGAGAACACCTGCAGCCTCCCAACAGCCAGGCTGAGGGAGGAAGGAATATCCTGGGGGAATTGCAGCAGCTGTTCCTGGAGTGCACAGCACAGAAAATAAAGTTGCTGTGACAAGAAAATCAGAGGTTAGAGTGAGGATGCAAAACAATGTTGGTATCAAAGTGCTACAGTCTGAAAAATGAAGAGTTTGAATAAAAATGTCAGATATCCAACTGGAGGGGCATTCAAAGGAGGATTAACAAGACATTCCTGTGTGCTGGATCCCACAGTGGAGCTTTTATTTTAGGCATATAGCAAGGGAGAAGTGTGACTGTAGGGAATGAGTTGGAGGCACACACTGGAAATATGAAGAATTTTTTTCTTGGAGGTCTTCCCTCTGAGGCCAGGAGAAGCACTGGTCAGCATGGGACTGTGGTGCTGCTGATGGGAGCGTGGGTTTCTCTGTATCAACCATAATCAGGGCTCTGGAGGCTGATCCTTCAAGCTGCTCTTCTCCCAGTCACAGACATCACAGCCATGAGATCCAAGAGAAATGCACGGCAGGCCCGGGATCAGGCACAACAAAAGCAGGGATGAGGATTTCTGGGAGCCTCACTGTGAGGCACCAAACATCTATATTGGTTAGCAAGAGGCTGTTTAAATCTGCATTGAGATCGTGGGCAAAATACCCAAGCTTAGGATATGGAGTGTGGTACAAGGGAGGAAACTTTAGTAAATTGTATCGATGGAACTCGAATCAATTTGTGTTTGATCTGGTCAACAAGCCCAAAGCTTGTATAGGTATTTGAATTTCAGAGGGATAATGGATTACTCGGGGTTAAGTGAAATGAGGAAGGAATTGACTTCAGCTCAGATCAGACAGGTGCTCACATTTGGGCTGGCCTGGTTTGTGGAGCTGCTGCCCCTTGGTGCTCAAAGGACTGAAGGTGAGCACTGAGTTAATCCCTGCACCTCAGCTGGTGGGCTGTGACCTCGAGCTGAGGACAAACCTTCTAACAGATGTGCAAGCTCTTTTTTCCTCTCAGGCTAAATCAGTGTGAACTGCCCTTAATCCAGCTGAAATACCTCCTTGGAAAGAAGTTTCAAAACATCTCATATTTTCCTGTTGCTTGATGGCATCAGCTTAAAATTCACCTTTCAATCAAAGTGGTGGGAATTTGCCTGCAATCTGCTCTTGAAGCAATGTGGTTCTTGCAAATTAAACTGGCCTCAGATTGTGGAGAAATGAACAGGAGAGGAAGAAAGCTTTACCCTAGACAGGAATCTTAAGAGTGACTCTGATCTTCAAGTTCAAGCTAATATAGTGCCACTGATACCAAAGCACACATTCTTCTGTTACACAGAAATAAATTTGATCAGTGGTTGGGTTGGATCAGTGTTAAGTCAGTTTTATTCAACTAGATGTAAGATTTTTATAACATTACCAGTTTATTAATAGTCAGAACATGAAACTTTACATTAGTGTCAGGGATGTGGA
This sequence comes from Brachypodius melanocephalos, assembly GCA_013398615.1. Lineage (NCBI taxonomy): Eukaryota > Metazoa > Chordata > Aves > Passeriformes > Pycnonotidae > Brachypodius > Brachypodius melanocephalos. Next base: position 10,137,615 of record VZSR01000920.1, read on the forward strand.
GGAGAAGCAGAATGAAGAATGGAAAAAGATGATATTATTTGCCCAGGGCAGACAATTAAAGAGCAATCTACTTTAACAGTGTCACCTTTATATAATTTCTCCTGTCTACCATTGCCACAGTTTTCCACACCTCAGGGGAAGTGCTGGCATTCTTAGCAGAGCTCCTAAATTGGTTCTTGTTTCTGTGAGATACTCTTATTAATACATTTTTTAATATTTTTATTTTTTCTTCTTTGGGAAAAACAACTAAGGAAACCACCCCTAGACTTTGCAAACTACACAATGAGGTTAGTCCTATTGCTGGCATAGGGGAGCTGAATTTTGGGACACAGCCACAACATTTATGCTCTTGGGCAGTAGAGTGGGTTCATTACTTTGCCAAATAAAACCTCGTTTTGATTTTTCATGTATCTTAATGTATTAAATGAGTTTCCTTAAAGATACCATCAGGTTCTCTTTCCTGCTTATTTATTCAACAAACATTTCTGCATCTGAGAGGAAAAGAACTTTTAATTCTCAGGAACTTGTGCTCTCTAAGTTAATGTCTGTTACAATATTCTTTTACATTTCAAAAGCCTAAGCTCCTCACAGTTGTTTGTACAAACACTTCCTATAAAGACATGTCTGAAATAAAATATATGCTCTTGAGAGAAGAGCAATTTCTTTTTACTTTCAGTGTTAGCCCCTGGTTTCTGGTATTCAACATGACTGCTCTCCTGCCAGCCTTGCTGAACTTTACAGAGTGACAAGATTCCCTCACATTATTAACATCATGCAGTGACAGTGAAGGTGTACTTATGGACATTTTGGCCTTTGCTTCTGTCATCACATAAATTACAGGATCCATGTTTGAAATATCTGAAATAGTAAGCTTTGTAACTGGGAATAAAAATTTAGGTGCAACAATTTACTTAAGGCTTGAGTTTCTCCAAAGCTGTGCTCATTTTGTGTATTTAGGATTTTCTGACCCCAGCCTGTGGCAGGTGCCTGTCTATCAAAGGCACTGCAGATCTAGGGCTGGATGTAGGACAGAACTTCAGATTTGCTGTACCCACAAAACAGCATCACTTAAAGTGATCACTTGAAGTGTGTCACTTAAAACATATAGAACAAATAACTTCATGAGCATTTTAAAGAAATGTGGCCTTAAAGCCGCTGTGTTTCATTCCTAAACTTTGTTTTGCATTTTGTAACCAGTGAAAAATAATGAGCTTTTCACTCCTGCAGGTTGTGAACATGATAAACGATGTCCCAAATATTCACTTTGACATATTTCTGTTTTTAGCTTCTGCTTCCTTTGTCTGCTCAACAGGACATGTTGCAAGAGTGCCAATTGCCTTTAAACTGTTCTCTTTTGCTACTGGTACTACCCTTTGGGCTAGAGGCATCTCTCTGGATAAATATATTTTACACAAGGAGTATGTATCAGTCCATACTTCCTCTTTCTGAGGCTTAGACAGAGGTGTCATTTGTATGGGATGAATCCATCTGGCAGTTGTTAATGTTGATTCAACCATTTATTGGTCTTTTTTTTTTTTTTATTGCACAAAAATTAATTGTGTAGCATTTATTTGTCTTACAGGAAATTGTTTTTAAGAATAGCTATGATACCACTCCTAGATCTAATCTGTGAAGCTTAGACCTGAACAGTAAGACTAAACACTTATCATGTAAGATCTGGATGGGAAATTCTGAGTTATTAATAAAAACTCGAAGATAAAATGCTGCTTTTAGCCTACCTTCTAATGTCAATATGTTTTCAAACAAGCCTTATGGCTTTGGTAATGGAAAATGGTCTTTCTGTTCTCAAGTCTGCTTTAAGGCCCTAAATTCAGAATGGGCTGATGTGACTAAAAGTCATCACCCATTTGACTGCTCTGTGATCAGCTACAAAATTTAGAGCTGTAGAGGTCAAGTGTTTGGCTGTCTGTCATAATTGGCATCTGTGTTGGAGGTCTTGACAACCATTCCAGAGTGGGAGATGCAGGTGCTGAATGCAAAACCTCCCTCAGCTCCAGAGTCATCACTCATGCTCATACAGCTGCCTGTCAGTCTCTGTGACATATATCAATATTTTACAGTGGTTGTAGGACATCTGGCTACAGGACATCCCTAATTTGGGATTAGGCAGAAGCATTATCCACTGCTAACCCCTGAAGAGGCAGAGGCTGGGGAGCTGAGGGTTGGAGAGAGGCTCCACATTGCCCAGAAGATCTCACAGGAGGTACAGAAGAGGCACAAACAGCACAGGATAAACAGTTTGGGAAAGACAAACTTCTTACGGGCCACCTGAAATAGTGCAAAAAACAGCCAAAATATTCTATGAGGCTTTAAAAATGATTTCTTAAGAGATCTCGTGGAAAAATATAGACTCATTTTAAAGATTTTTTTAATGTAGTATGGGATTAAGTCAAATCTTTTAGGGTCTCCTACTGCACGAGGAAAAAAAAAAAAAAAAGAAGGAGCTGTCAAGAGTTACTCTCTATTTTCTCCATTCCCAGTACTATTGGTCATAAGCAAAATTTGAAAACCAGTATGTTGACAGAATGGGCAGGAGCAGATTTTGACATCATTATTGGGAACTTTTTTCCTTGAATGCTTCTCTTACAAAAAAAGAAAAAGATCAAGTGGTATAAAAGTTTTCAAAATGTGATAGATATGCAAGCTAGTAGATGAAATGCAGAACAATCTTTTCATGCTTTGAAGATCAGGAATTTCTCTTTGATGAAAGAATTAATAATACTTTTATTTTTATATTTTCTTCAACTTGTTTCAGCATGAAATTTAGAAAAATGTGCCCAGAAAAATGGTAATGTTAGAAAAGTGATGCTTGAGGTGTTTAATTGTATTTCACCCTGGAATGCTCTTTTTATGTATAGGACATCTGAACTGAAATTCTTTTATTAAAATACTCCTGGTATCCAAAATGCAGCCTGCCGAGTAAAAAGACCCTTCTGACATGTTCAGAACTTCCGAAGATCCTTTTGCATGTAGTTTGGGCACGTTTAGACCATCTCTGAACACAGTGAACAAATAGGAAACATTATCAGTGAGGGGAAGTGAAATACTTAAAAATTAATTGTGTGGAGCTACCAGTTACTTCTTTACCAGATATGTGGGAAATTGTCTGTCTGAAGCTGCTTTCACCAAGGGAGAGAAAAGTGGCAAAGCTTGTAATGTTTGATGGCATCACTTTAAAGATGAAACTTCCCTTTTTCCATTGCCATTGAATCCCTTTCTGTCAGTTAACAATATCTGTGTGGTAAAAAGGAAAAATGCATCCAAGGAAATAAGGAAGATCATCCTTTTCCAAAATATTTCAGGTGATTTTGACACCTATGAGGGCTGGTGAAGAACCAAACTCTATTACTGGGTTGATGGGCTGGGCTATAACAACCCCAAGTTGGAAGAAAACTGGCTTACTTTTGAGATGTCCAAGCCTATTTGTCTTAGAAATACAACCTGTTGCATTTGCTTTGACTAAACATTCATTTAGAATGGCCAGAAGAGCTGGCAAACAAAGCCAGAAGACAAAAAACCCTCGTCCCTATTTCTCAGAGAGGATATCACAGCTCAGTCACAAAATCAAGGCTGATGTAAAAAAATAACTCAGTTCAACAAAAAGTCCTCAGCTCTGAGTTTCTAATCCAAGAACAGTGCCCAAGGCATTGGAGGAATAAACCCCTTCCTTGACTATTTCTCTCCCACTGGACTCTCTGGCCATGGTTCCTGCTGACCCCTACGTAGCTGAGTTGTTGTCACCTTGTGTTTCCTAAAGGGAGATCAGAGACTACACCTTCCTGCTGTCCTCACTTGGTATTTTAAGAGTAAGATTGGGCTAACCTCTGCTTCTGTACAAGTCCAGGCTGGGGAAGATGCTAGAATTTCCTCCCATTTTCCTGGAGTAGAAAAAACCCTTGTTCTGACAGGGACAACAAAATATCAAGCAATTTCAGGACCTGCTTCTGCTTTCTGGCCTGCAGTGAGTGCCCTTTATGGTTCATCTGGCAGTGACAGTTCAAACCCTTCTTCACAACAGGTACCCCCATCCAGTGTCAAAGGTGCTTGTGAGCTCTGTGTGCATGCATTGACTTCTTAAAATAAGTAAAATTTTGTTTTCTTCAGCTTGCAGGGGATATGCCAGCAAGCAAAGCCTGGTGGAGGTTCTGCCCATTGGAGTAGGAAGGCTGATTTCTCTCAGCAGAAATCGTTGGAAGTGTGCAGCTGTTTTTAACAGCGAGAAGAGAGGGAAGAATAATATTTTTCTTTCAGAAATCGAACCAGAGTTTTGATTTTTCCTAATGGAGAAACACATTGCTTCTCTGCTGGCAGCAGGGATATTCTCCACAACAATTTAGTGAAACAAAATGTGACTGGGACAGGGCAGCTGGGAGTGTTGGTTCTGCTCCTGAGAGCCCACCCCACATAGGCTCTGCCATTCTCTTCCAAAGGTGGGTGCACCATGGGGGAGAGGAGGGCGTGGGCTGAGCTGCAGCTCTCATGCTGCCTCATTGTTCCTCTGAGGGGGGAAAGAAAAGGCTCAGCTGGCAGCTTGCTAAGCTCAGGAGCAATGGGCTAAGTGCTTCTGCATCTAATAACGAGCAGGAGTCAATTATAGCACCACACAGGAGCAAGGTTAATTGGGGCAGGAGATTCAGTGGCAGGGCTTTGCCAGTTCTCCCCTTTGTTCGGCACAGTTACGTACCCAGCTGTATATATATTTATATATTCAATACCCTGAATGTAAGCCATGCTGGGGAAGAAAACTACCTCAAGCTTGAGGCTTAAAAGCAAGCTCCCATTTGAATAATTCAGATACAAAAGGCCTCCTAATTTTTATTGGGGATGTATTTTTGTTTCTTTCCATGGCTGTATAACACACAGGGATGTGAGGGAGCTCTTTGCTCTCTCCCTCCTGGGTGCTGTACATCTGCACAATGCAGAACCACCTTGGCTCGCTGTACTGACATTAAGAAAACCAAGATTTGTCTGCAGACCGAGTGTGAGGAGTGTTGTCTGCCAAGAACCAGCAGAGTCAAGTCACGAGGGAAGAAAAGTAAAGTTTTAAGGTGGGCTATTGGTTTTTCTGACTGAATTAGCTATAACTCTAATTGGCAAAGAAACTAGAGCAGCACAATAAATATCCCAGGCTTATAATGATCAATACTGCCAAGTGACAAAGCAGCTCCTGAAGCTGGGAGATGGGAGCACTCAAATTTTTCAGCCTAGCTTCTTGTAGGAAGACACTGATATCTCTATGTCACTATGAACCTCCTTTGGAAAGATAAGAATCATTATCAACATTGCCCTGTCAAATGCTGCAGAAACCTAGCAGAAAAAGTTGCCTGCTTTCTCAGGTAATGTTGGTATCAGAATCAGAGGCAGCTCTCAAGAGGCAGTCAGGAATTAAAGAAACACAAAAGAAAAGACTATTTATCTACAGGACAAATGGTGATCTCGGCATACAAGGAAGTTTTGAACCATTGACTCTCACAGCTGGTGATGGAAAAGATGATTTTTCACTGCTAGGTTACAAAATCCCACTGACTGCAGAAGGAGATAACTTGTGCTGTTAAACACAAGTGCACATAGATGACCAGGTGCAGAACTGCTACAGAGAGCTCCTGAAAGCCCACTGAAGGTACTACTTGTTTTGTTTATTGCTTATTTACTTATGTAATGACAACAAACAGTTTCAGAAGTCTCAGACACAGTCACACATCACACATTAAGCCAATGAAGAAAACCAGCTGAGAGTGTGTGGGCATTTACCGGCTGTGGTGGAAGGTTGTGTCAAACCATAAGATGGTTGACTTTTGGGAAGGCTGAGGCTCTACCAGCCTGTGCTCCCACTGGTTGCTTGCAGAAGTCAACATTAACACGTGTGCTCCAGACAGAAGCCCAGGGTATAATTTATTACTACAGTAAATCCATGTGGTCCATTTGTAGCCAGGCACATCCCCACACCTGGAAAAGGCAGCCAGGGCAGCTGCAAGGTGCCAGGCATGAACCTTAGGGTACAGTGAGCAGTAATTTGGGTGCCAGACAAGGAACATATTTTGGGCTTGGGTTTCATGTTGTTTGGATGTGTCACACTGTTGTTATTGGCTCCAGCCTCAGCCACCCTCACTATAAAGCAACCTGGAGGCACAGGCAGTTCTTGGTGACAAGACCTCACAAGTTTTTAGAAGTCACATCTGAACAAGGCAAAGCTGTTACTTGTCTCTGTAGACTGTGAAGAAATCTCACTAACAAGCTCCAGCATGGATATCAGCAATGTACACGTACATTTACATACTTGATTTGATGATTTCCACATTAGATCTTGCCTGTATTCTCAGAAAAGCCTTGGTGAGCAGCTTGAGTGAGGAGAGCTGGCCAAAGTCATCCATCCACAAATGCTGGGCTCTCTCACAGACAAAACTTGGCCTCATGACTGGGACATTGACTCTCCAGCTTGTTATGATGGTGGAGGTCAGGAAGGAAGAGCCATCTGAGTCTCTTGTGACGACTTTTGTCATGGAAAAAATGTATTTCTTGTTGCTTCTTAGTTGTTCCTGTTATAGTCATAAACCATAATTGACTGAGGTTGAAAAAACACTGAACTTGCTGGGGGATGCTGAGTTCTACAAAGGGGAGAAATCGTCACATCCAAAGGGCACACTTTGGGTACTCTCCAGGATCCCAGCCAGGTCTTAACACTTCCAGGGGTGAAGCACCCACAATTTCTGTGGGCAACATGTGCCAGTTCCTCACCACTCTCACAGTAAAGAATTTCTTCTTCCTAATATCTGGTATGAATTTCCTCTCTTTCAGTTTCCAGACAGCCCTTAGCAGGAATGATGAAGAGTGGCACAGGGAGCCTCTGCACACCCCATGTGCCTTCCACCCCTGCAGCTGTGTCTCCTTGAAGCTGTCAAGCTGAGGCTTGGCTGGTTTGTGTGCTGCTCCACTGCTCTTTGCTGAAGGGTGGCCTCCTCCAACGAGCCATCACTCACTGGTAAATGATAAGGGAAGGCCGCTGAGGCTTCACTAACTGCGTTCATTACAAACGTTGTAAAGATTTGCTATAATTCAGTTAGCTGCCCTAAAACCCTTGGCAAGCCACATTATTGAAATGATTATTGTTACAAGATTGTTGCAAATTGGAGTCAATCATCCAGACGTGAAATTGTCTTTTTTATATCTGTGTGGTAGGGAACAGTCTTCCTCCTTTATTTTTTCAAATTACAATCTCCTGGTTATTGTACCTCGAGTATTTTATTGGACAATGGGATCCCTTCCCAAAAAATGCAATTAAGTCTCCTCGTCTCCTCAACAGAGGTGCCCTGAGTCCTTCTAGTCTGACAGCTCACAGTTACTGCCAGCAGGTTTTTTTGGTGCTGCAGGAAAACAGCTGTCGAGGATCACACAGGTACAGCTGATTCTCCTTTCCAGTGCAGCTGCATTGGACCAGAGCTTCTCCACCTGTGGGAATGGCTGCAAACTACACAATACATGGACATTTCCACACACACGCCAAATGAACACTCCACAGAGAGTAATTAATAAATATTTGAAATTTCAGTGTATCTTTATTGGTTTTAAATTGATGAGCTGCTGTGGCAGCCCTGTGCTAGATGGTCTGCGAATTATTTTCAGGAGAGGATTCCCAGGTTTGAAGTGATGAAGAAGCACTGGACTATTCCACCTGTTGAATCTCTGAAAATATTGAGTCCTGCCTGGTGTTCAGGCCTGGTGTTTGTTGCAATCTGAGGAAATCTGTGATCCTTGCTGCTGCTGCTCCCACTGTGTCCTTCTACTGCTTGAAAAGCCCTGACTGTCAAGCAGGGAATCTTCTGCATGTTCAGGACATGTCACTTCTCAGGGACAAAGGGAATTGGATGTCTGGAGATTATCTTGGCCATTACAAATGCCAGTACAAGGATGGGAGTTGCTGTGCCTCCTAAAAAGATAATAATTTTTATATGATGTAATACATCGAATAGTCTGAACTTTTTTCTGAGGACTAGGTCAGTATCTGTGAGTGGGTTGGTATGAATATTCCATGGAAGAGGTTCTTCTTACTTGACCAGCGGTGTGGATGTAGTATACTTGTAAAATATACAAGTAATTGTATATGCAAGTAATATGTAATAAGTAAATATGTATAAATATGTAAATAAGTAAATGTAATATGCAAGTAAAATATAGTCCAGCATAGCTGTTGGTAGTAGGTATTTTGGTATTTATGAGTCTTCCCTGAGGTGGACTTCCAGCCTAAGGGGAAAGCTGTGTCTACGCTCTGTTTGGACTGTACCCTTCATAGGAGCAAGGGAGTGGGAAGGGCACAGGACTTTGTATCAGTGGCTGCTTCTTTAGATTGCATGACCAGTTTCCTGTCCAAGCAACAGTAGGTGTCTTTAGTCCTGGATTTGTAACAGAAAAAAAAAAGAAAAAGATAGACAGAATCAGTCCTTGTGTCTCTTGTGAACTCCTTGTCAAGTGATAACACCTGGTGCTCCTGTGGAAACTCTAGGAACAGGCACTTCAGTTTTTCCTTGCACAACCCTGAAAATTATTCAAGTGATAAGCAAAAGTTCTTGTTGTTTTGGAGCTGAAAACACAGATCCCAGCCATGATCCCAACTATGAAGAAAATGATGGGAAAAGGGGACAGACAGGGCTATATTCTTCTTGCAGAAGCAGAGGGATGTTCTTGCTATTTCCTGGCCTCTGTGGAAGCAAAACTGCCTCAGAGTGTCCTTTTCTCTCTGCCTTGTGCAAATAAAGCATGAAGTCTGGGGTGGGAGAAGGGAAAACTCCAATGCTTCTGCTGTGGGCATATGTGGTGTGACATCCTTGCAGCACTGCAGGATATCTCCTCTGCTCTTTCCAAGGAGAAGACCTCTAGGTGAAGTGGCACAAGGGAAACAGGCTTTGCACATTTCTCTTCACTGTGGAGCAAAGGTAAAATATTTTGGGGGAGAGAGAGCACAGATTGCTCATGAAACCTCTTTCCATACACCACCAGATAAAGCATGAGTGGCTGTGACAGACACCCCAGAGACTGGTTTTGGCTATTTTAATTTTTCTTTATTTTCCTTTATTGTCCCTGGCTCTCACCCATGCTGTGCTGGGTTAGGAGCACACAACATGCCAACCTTAATTGTTTAACTTTGACTCTTCCCTGCTCTCAGGGTCACTCAGAAAATCTTATTGGTGTGTGAATGTCATGGGTCCTTCATACCACACCAGCTTTCATGAGCATCCCTCTAGCACTGCCTGCCACACCTCTCCTATCTCACAAGTGGCTCATTTGTGGGAGCAATGGAAGATATTGAAAGGAAATTCACTGGAAAAGAAATAATTTTCTACTTAAATAGAAAATTTGTCATAACTTCAGGTAGAAAATACTAAATCAGGTCTATGGAAGCTACTCCTACCTAGAACCCAGGAGCTACTTGTGGAATTTTAATTATATGAGCCCACACAATAATAACTGCACATTTCTTTTTTCCCCCAATTTATGTATTCAGCTGAAACTAAAGTTATTATTGTATCAGTGATCAAATACCTTATGTCCAACCCACTACCTCCCCCAGGAAGAAGGAAGCATCAAATGCCTTGCAGAAGAATCTGGGATAAAGTTAAAAATGAAAAGTTGCTGATTTCAAAGAGGGCAGTTAAAATGCTGGTCAAATTGAGAGCTTAATGGATTACTGAGGTGAATATAAAGTTCTTCTTTTGTTGTGAGGTTTTTAATCATTTTTTCCCCTTCTGAATCAAAATGTTTCAAAGGCATTTAACTAAAACTGAATTGATATAATTAGTACAAGCCCATGAGAAGTGATTGAATTACTAAGTATGGTCACTGCTATGGCTACATAATGGAAGTGTTCAGTTTTTATTAATTCCATGTTTGAAAATCTGAATTAAACACCCAAATTAATAAGTCAAAACATTGATGTAAGATCCAAAGGACAACAGCATTGTCACTGTGTATAGCAGGGCACCAATTCAGTGCTTAATTGGTACAAGAGCTGTAATAATATGGCTCATGTTTAATTAATATGAGTTCTAAATAGCCATGAAACTTTTAAGAGCTCTTGGTGCTGTGAAATTGTTGTAGTTTACATCCAGGGTGCTGCAAATCTTTTCCTCTTTGATGTCTCACTCTGATGGGGCAGCGTCACTGGATACAGGCAGCACATGTTTATCAACATAGCTCAAAAGCCAAAACTGTATTTGAAGGAGATTATTCATCCATCTTGTTAAAAAGACTGGAATGCATCTTGGGGTTTGCTGTAGCCTAAGAGGTGCAGGAAAAAACGTGGCAAACCTGGGCAGTTAAAATAAAGTGGTCAAAACACTTGGTGATGTGTTGATTAGCTCCCACTGTCCTCCTTCTTGCTGACTCCTATAAGCACTCACAGTCTTGAGAAAGGGCTCTTGTGGCATTTAATAGATTTTCCAGGCAGAATTTGTCTATATTAGAGGAACAGTGTTCACTTTAATGTTCCAACCATGTGCCAGAATTTATAATCCTTCCCATTTAAAGCAGTTCATCTAAATTTGATCTCAGTCCCCTGCAATAAAAAAAAATCTACTTAAAGGTGAATGTAAAAATTATCAAACAAATATAATAAAAAGGTAATTAAAATGTTCAGATATAAAATGCAAGAAACTAGGGTGAGCCCTAACCTCTTAAATTATTCTTAAAGCAAATATACTTAATCTTGTAGAGTCATCCTTTTTTTTTACCTTTTGACCAGACCTGCATGAAATATTGTTAAATCAGGAATATATTCTAGTTATTTTTTTCCTAATGCCTACTAAGATTCATGGGAAGGATAACTTAATACAAACTTAATACAGGCTTCTTTTTTTTTCTTAGGATCAGCATACTCGTGGTATGAGTGCACTCTGTGAACTACCAGCTCTGGTTTCCTGTATGAACCTGCTATCTGCAAGTTTCACTTGGTGCCCTCGCTGCTGTTAGAGACAGTGACAATCATTTTCTTTTCTCTTTTTTGTTCCTGCCCGTTCACAAAAAATGTTTGCAAAAGAGCCATCGAGTCAAATCGAGTACTCTGTAGGAGATAGCCCTTTGCCAAAAGGTTAATGGGAATAACATTCCAGGGGAAATGCTTGATTATCTGTAGGGCTAATCCTACAGCCAGGTATTATATGGTGATCAGGAGACTTCAGAGGAGTGGGAATTGGGCACCTGGTTCTTGGAAAAGAGTTAACTCAAACTGCAAAGAAACTGAAAGGAGGAGTGATGAGAAGGCCTCCATAACGTTAGTAAAGTTTGAAACCATACTGATCATAAAGTAGATTAGCAATTAATTTCACAAATTAAAATATCTGTTTTCAATATTTCATGAACTTTAAAATACCACTTCCATTATGTTGTGAGTCTCGAGAGCAGCTTTAAATTCGGGGTACATTTTTCTTTACACCAGATTGCTAATGTGAAATGCAGTGTCATTGGCAGGGGCGTTGTAGTGAATCTTCTGGGTCTTGTGGCTGTGATCAAAGGTGGAGTGGGCTGACAATGGTGATTAATGAAGATACTGACCCTATTTTTTCAGTGAGATAAAGTGAGAATTTATTTTTAATCCTTTATAAAAACAAAACCAAGCAGAATCTAAGCCAGGCAACAAATAAGAAGAGACTTCTTTGTGTGTATGAGATACAGCAAATAGGATAAAAGCTATTTGTGCATATAGTGGTGCTTGTTGTTTAAAATGTACACATTCTCTAATGGCACTTGCAGCTGCTCCTAAGTTAATGCACCTCACTGGTTTGGTTCTCTGGCTTGTGGCTTTGCTTTGTGGGAACATTCAAAAGCTTGCTGGGTGAAGCTGAAGACAGCCTAGAGGTTTTGAAGTCAAATTAAACATCTCCTAAAGTCTAAAGTCTCTTTGTTTTGAGAGTTTCTTTCAGTCTCACTGTACAGGTGCTTAATATTTTAAAGCCCTTTGGGTGGTTTGTGACAGTCAGTGGTTACATCCAGGATGAAAACCTCTGCTGTGTCTTCACGGTGAGGGTCATGAGGAGGATTGTGCTCAGCTGCAGTTGTTCCTGGGACCTATAGATATTCCCTGTTGCCATGATCCCTCAGAGCCAGAGCCATGGGATCAGTTTTCCCTGCAAGAAGAGGGGCAGGGGTGGTGTGAGGCACTGGCTGGAGGCTGTGGTGATGGGGAGGGCTGCAGAGCTGTCCATGTCCAGGCTGTGAAACAGCTCCTGATGGCCCCACCACTGATCAGTGCTGGTAACTGCTTTCCTGAGCTGTGCTTCCATCAGGTCTGGGGTCAGTGGCCTTTCTAGATAACAACCTTGGATAAGCAGGAATTTCCCTCCTGTCATTTGTTCAAGAAGGGACCCCCGCTGAGGGAAGAGCAGGTCCCTCCTTTCGATTTTTCTCCGTAATGCCCATGTTAAAGATGTGACACAAATGCTGATTTTGGAGGAAAGCTCTGGCTAAAATGCTGGCCCCACTGAAGTCAGTGGCCATAATTCCCACAGACTTTAAATGTGCCAGAATCTTGTCCTTTATCCTTCTATTCTGAGCCTTTTCATCCTGGAAGATGCTCAACCAACAAATGAGATATATGTGTGACCCTAATGGGGGAAAAAAACTCCCCAATGTTAAGAAAGATTGCAGTGGTTTGGGAGTGCCTGGAGATATGAAGAATGAGTCTCCTCTCAGGAGCAGAGCAGGCTGGCTTCCAGACACAGGCTATTGGGGCAACTCTGCTGATAGTGTGATGACAAACGCAGAGAAATAGCAAAGATAAATGTCCCAAAGCTTGGAATATTAGAAAATGCAATAACAAACTCCACTTTTGTCTGCCAGAAATCAAAGTGACACAATTTAGGAAGAAATATGCTGGCATCCTGTCCCGCTGCTCCCTCTCCTGACTCCCAACCTCCCTTTTTTATCTTCGATTTTTTCCATCTGGCTCATTTAGTTGAAATTTGAACTGAGTCTGAATTCAAGTTGTTTTCAGGATTTTGTGGGATATTTTGCATGGTAATCTGTCTGTCTGACATCACTACAAGATTTTGAAATGACTAAGCCATGGTTTCTCCTTGTTGCCACAATGAAAACATGGATTATGACAGTGCCCCATTACCCTTTTTGTGGTTACAGCACAACTCCCACTTATGGTCTCCATGACTTGGGAAAGAATTATGCACTGGCTGAATTTTTTTTGCAGATATAACAGCAAACCATATTTGGGAGTTTGTGGGGAGGGAAGCATCATCCAAAACCAAACAGGACTAACAACTAAAAAATGCACTGTGCTTGCAAATTTTAATGAGCTCTTATTAGAGATGGACTTGAATCAGAACCTTGGCTTCAATGCAGCATGAAGTATGGTGGGAGCTGGGAGTCCAGGCCCATATCAGACATCATGTCAACATATCTCTCTGTAAAAGATTGAACCAAACCCAAAAAGCTCAAGGTCCATCAGTTAAGAGCCCAATCAAAGAGAGAGACCAAAACAGTACAAACTGCATGAAAAAAGACTCCTTTGTTTTGAAGCATGTACAGGCAAAAGCAATCTAGAAAATAAATGTATTGCGGAGGTATTTTATTGCCTTTTCAGATGATTTCTGTGGAGTGTATTTTATGAGTTTTGGCCACATTTTTGCATTTCTGGTGAATAAAATTCTCATTGTTCAAAGGGTGTCACCCGGTGACTCATGAATTTCTTTAAATGCTGCTTAAAAAAATTCTCATGTGAAATTGAGAGTGCTGCTCTGTATGTACCTATGGGCCTACAGAAAAATGAACCACTTCTGAGCCTGATCAGTTACTGGACTGGGGAGTCTCAGACAATTTGGTATTGATAGACACAGGGAAGAAGTGAAAAATACAGAATCATCTCTGCTCCTCATGGAAAATAAATCTCCTTGATTTTGTGTCACAAGTGCTGATTCTGTATTTCTAACTCAGGACTTCACTCTGGAAGTATGAGTTGAATTTAAAGTGAGTCTAAGTTATTTTTTAATGAATGTCTGCCTTCTCCCTCCTTGAGTCAATGCCAGTGCAGACATGCCTTGCACAGAGCTAACAGATAGCAGTGAGGTCAAAAGGATGCTTAGCTGAGCAAACAACCAGTGTACATGATTTCCCTAATTTTCTAGGTCAATCTGGATGAAGCAAGTCTCTCAAACTAATCTTTTCCAGCAGCTTCACAGTGGTGTGCTCTGGTTCTGTGTGTGCTCTGTGCCTGCAGCCCAGCCAGAACTTTGTAGTTGAGGGAAATGCCCTTCCCAGCCAGGTGAGGGTCTATAGTCTGTAGAGCTGCAGCTGGAGTTATTTTCACAAAGTTGATCCTAATACAGAATCCCATCAAAGAACTTTATAAACCAGTTGTGGCTTAACTGGCACTCTTTTGTTATTTCCATTGTACCATTGAACCTATGTATTGGCAAAATCATTAAAACAGCCCAAACAGTCTTAGCCCTCTCCAGAGTGTTTGGTCATCCTGGAGATCAGATTTTGCTGTATCTAACCAAAACTGGGCCTAGTGCACCTGTGGCAGAATTATCTGTATGTAAGCTCTGGGGTCTCTATTTTTTTTCCCTCTATTTTGCTGTTTCATCATCTAGTATTGTAGGAGCATTTTAGAAATACAGTACATAATCCTCTGATTAAAACTAGTTAAAGCAAGAGGAGTAGAGATCCATGTCAATATCACAAAAAGAGGTTGGTAAAGACAGGTTCATTAAATGTTTTCAGCTCTTAGGGAGTACTTTTACACTCATTATCAACAGCTGAGAAATGCACTCTGCCTTGGGAAGGAAAGAATGGACTGCCTCAGGGAAATCCAAATGCATGTGTGTAATTGAGATCTTGAGAATAGGGTTTATACCCATTTTATACATGAGGATACAAGGGGACAAATTACACTGGCTACTATGACAGACTGCCACTAGGGAAAAGGCCTTTTATCCCTGTGTCTGGGAGGCTTGGCTGCATTTCCAGTTTGCATTGTACAGGTTTGCTGTTGTAGGGCTGCACTTGGGCAGATGGTTACTGCATGCCTGGAAGCACAAGGGAGGAACTGGAAAGGAGAATTTATTCTGTCTCAGAGAAAAAAAAATAAATCCTCTCTGGCAGCAGGGCCTGCAGGAAAACTTGGCATTGAAGACCTTTTCCCTTTTCTGCAAAATAATGAAATATTAGGAGGAAATGTGAGTGTGAGAGATATCACTCTTTGCTCTTTGATAATCCCTCTTTGCTTCAGAGATAAGGAGTCAGGAGACACCTCTAAGTGGTTCCTCTGGGAGAGGGATAAGTTTGTGTGTGCAATGACCATAAAGGCCTAAGTAGCAGATTAAAACATAGTTGCAGACATTCAGGATGAACAGATTTTCAAAGGTGCCAAGAACTCATAAATGTCTTTGAAGCCATTGTGAGACTGCAGTACCTTTGGAAGTTCAGCATTGTAAAACTGAGCCATGCCTTAATATACAGAATAAAAAATATGCAAAAAGGCCCACTTCATAACCTCAAGTACTGAGCAATTTTAAACACAACATACTAAAAAAGATGAAGATGAACATGAAAACAGTTCACAGCAACTTAACTTACAATATTTAGTGAACATATTGATATCTTTGTTCTAAACACTGAACTCTAACAAGAACACCAAACTAGGAGCAATTTACATCCAAACCAATGCATTGACTGGACAGCGAATCTCCAAATTACTTAACAACTCAAAGTTAGTATATTTTTCCATGTAACCTTTCATATTATTAGCAGCAAACAGAGTCCTAGTTACTCATGTGAATGTAGCAACTAACCAGTCAAAAGCTAAATATCCCTATAGGTCTGCCTATGTTTTATTACAATATGTCTGAGGGATAATCCTGTAAAGCTTTTTTAGTTTAAAAGGGCAACCTGTTATTAGTTCCCAGAATTCCCTTTTTAAGGTGTGAAAATTGAATGTTCTCTTAAAATTTAACTTTCCCCCTGTTGTGTACACTAGAGGCGGCTGAAACGCAGCCTTAAACATTTTATTTCAGAGAAATCACATGAAGCATCAGGTGGCAGTGACCTTCCATGACTGCAGATATGAGCTCCATTCTTCATTAATGTAACTCCTGGCCCCAAAGGCTGGAGAGGAAACAACAGAATTCAAATCATTCTGCAGAGAGTACAGGGGATTACACAGTGGTAACATGGGAAAATCAAAACAAACTAACTCTTTATGCAGCTAAAATGCTGCTGCAGTTCAGCTACAGATTTCATCGTTCCACCTAATGGGATTAAGGCACATAACAAGGGGCTCATTCTCTGGTATTGCTCCTTATTCCTTTAAGTGCTGCCCAATTTCAGAGCCAGGAAGATTCATGAAAGAGTGGAAATACCAAATGACAAATATTTTCCGTTTTTGATGATTGACTCTGAAGAAGCTTGTCTTGGACTTTTGCTAACGAGGTGAAGTCATCTACTCTGGAAGTCAGTGCTCTGGGAAGCTTGCAGATGAGTTCCATGCTTGGCAGCATTCTCCTTTTAAGTTCCAGTTTGTGGCTTTTTTTCCCCCCTCCTTACTTTAGAGTTCTGCCTGACTTCATTCAAATGCAAAAACAATTCTGCTTTTTATTTACTAGCCAAGGAAATATTGGTGTACTGCATCAGAAAGGGATGATGTCTGTGTGCACCGAGGGCCAGCAGCTCCCTGGAAGCAGAGAACCACAGGGATCTCCTCAGGGGTTCACAGCATCTCACCAGCCAGGGCCCATCTCATCATCCCCTTCAAGGGAGCAGAGGAGGTCACAGGTTCAACCAAGTTTCCAGATCGTCATGCAAGGCCATGGTGATAGGGCAGGGTCGAGGTCAGACCAGGAGGTCAATCCACAGGTCAGATCCAGTGAATGTCAGGCAGCTCCACAAAGACAGAGGAGGGCCAAGGTCAACATGGAAAGAGTTCTTGGGGCAGGGCTGGCAGACAAAGATGTATTCAAGGCTACATATTAGAGCTTTTATGAATTGTAAATTTAAAAATTCTACAAGGAAACAGCCAGTACTGCTTGCAAAGTTAATGTATTTCTTCCACATTTGTGTATCCAGCTTTCACCATGGCATGGCGTGAGAGTTCTGGGTTAACCTTTACTGTGCTAGTCAGTGATAGCATGGGCTGAAGGCATGATCTTGCCCCAGAGACCTCAGGTAGGGGCCAGTGTTTATATCTGCAGTTTCATGGGGCATGTACAAGGCTACCAGTGCTCTGAATTCCCTGAGGCACCCAGCAGTGCATAATACTGTCAGAGACAGAAAATGGCAGTATCTAATTTAGCTGGGACACGTACAATCTCTTCAATGGAGAGATTGAGTCTATTAGATTCATCTGTAGTTTTGCTCCAGCCATTCAATTGTAAGGGGGTTAAGTTGGAGACAAACAGTGATTCAATTTTATGGCCAGACTGAAAACACAAATAAATCTGCTGCTCCTGTGTGCTAACCGTCTTGTGTGCCCAAGTGCAGGATGCTTTAATTGGGTGTAATAGCTCCAGGTCTGGACTTAGTATGTGCACATCAAATATTCCTTTTAAACCATGAACAAGTGCTATTGAAGTAATTATTGTATTAGCATCATCATCTTTCTATATGAAATGTGGAGCATATGGCAAGCTCAACAGATACCTATAGCCGCCATCCAGATAACATTATTAAAAAAAAAATTAAAAAAAAAAAGAAAAGCCCTTATATTTTTGGCATATTGGCTGAGAACACTCAGGAGGCTGAACTGGAGACTGCTGTCATATTTGTCATCCTGCTGATTGTCTAATGTAAAACACAGAAGGCCAGTGAAGTGTGAGAAAAGCAAGACATCGTGGAGGACCAAAGCCTGAGCACTGGGAGTAGGAAATTACAAGCAGTGACTTACAGAAGTGCAGAAACTCAGCTCCTTGCTGCCAGGGGACAGCCAACAGGGCTGGGAACAAAGCCTCAGATTTCTCTGAGTGATTAGAAATTTGCAGTGCTGTGGATGCCATGTCCTAAAAGTCCTGGAGGAAGAATATGGGCACTGAGGCTGCCAGCTGATTCATGGGGAGCAGCTGCAAAGAAAATGCCTCTTCCTGCCCTCCCAGATGGATGAAAACTGTCATGAAAGGGCGCCTACAAGAGAGGGTTGGACTTCAGCCTTCAAGCAGATTTGTGTAAGTCCCCAGATGGGGAAGAAAACACTTTTCAAACTTCCTGAATATCCTGTTCAAAGGAAAGGCTGCTTGTCCTCCCTGTGAGAATTTTTCAAGGTAATGTCACAGGGAATAAAGACTCTGCTCTCCTAGACCAAGAGCTGGTGCCTGCATCTGCTGGTTTCAAATGGCTGAGTGAGAAAGTTTCCTCCTGTTCCAAATGTGGGGAGAGAGCTGGGAAAAGGAGCTGCAAGGAGTAGCTGAAGATGGGGAATCTCATGTAGATGGATGTCCTTGAAAAAGCAGAGCAGATGCATGAGCTGCATGCTTTTTTATTTATTTATTTTTATGGATGTTCTAGAATAAGGACATCTTTGATTAGTTTTAATGTTCCTTAATACCACTTAGAAGTGCTTTCTGATAAATAGAGGAACTACAGGGAAATACCTTTCTTGCTATGGAAACACCACAGTGATTTACATCAGCTTAAGGAGTTCTGCTTACTCAAAGTTCTTTGCAGCAGTAAGGTAATTTCCTTGGTTATTTTTTTGAATAGGGAATGCTCCTGGGACATCACATGATGCTTCAGAAATTGCCCTCTCTTTCCAGGATTTCTGTGTAGTCTCCTGGATATTCAATGGCAACACGCAGGAGGCTAGGACAGAGATGGGGCAGGTGACTTCAGTTTTGAAAAGTGACTGGATTTTGTGCATTCAATTAAATTTTAGTTGCAAACAAAATTAAGAAGAGTTAGGAAGGGGCTCTTAATTTCTCTTTCTCAGGAGATCCATGTGAGTAAGAGGAAGGAGTATGTGTGTCTGTATGAGAGAGAACACAGTAACTGTTATGGTAAGTGACGGGTGAAAGAGATTTATTCATTGTTAATTTGCCTTTCCTCTGTTTCATTGCCCATATAACGTGCAGTTTAAAAATATACACGAGCTAATTAGGAGACATTTTCTGGAAGGGAGTCACAGCTGCATGATGTGAAATTTCTGCAATCAGTGAAAAAATGTAAGGGGCTTGTTTACACAGTTTAGACATCCAACTTCAGCTACACTGCCACGAATGGCTGAACTTGTGATATTCCTTTCTTCCTTCATAGTTAAGTATTTCTCTGAGAACTTGTAATACTGCCTGTAATGCTAGTCATTAGGCTGCTCCTGAAGTATGGTTTGTATACACAAAAGCTTGACCATTTTTTCTGTTGTTTGAATAAAACATGTTTTTACACATCCTCTGCAAAATTTGTTTCTTGTCCTTAATATTTGTTCCCAGGGATATTGCCAGTGTAATTTCTAGAGCTCCTTTAGGTTTCCATAGGTTTTCACACCCTTAGATGAGGAATGATTTGTTTTCCACTGCCTCAAATCTGTCATTATTTTTGGTGCATGTTCCCTTCCTACCTTACAATACTTAAATTATTTGAAGAGTATTTTAAGGAGTTCTGTAGTTGTTTATCTCTATGTTACTCATTATCAGGAATTTATAATTGTATGGTAACTTCTTCGCACTTCTAGATGTGTACAAACCATAAAAAAACTAGTATTATTTTAAGTGTACAATAAAGTCATATTACAGTGACAAATAGAATCAGAATTATTTATGACATGTATTCATTATTGCATTATATATAATGTTAGTGTGTGCAATAATATATAGATTGTACATTAGGCAGCTGACTGTGTTCTGTGCAACACATGGAACTTGCAATCTAACAAAACCAGAAAAATAGCTTCAATGAACTGTATGAAAACCATACTTTCAACCTAATTTTTCCTTTTTGGTGATTGTATTTGTGAAACTGAGATCCCGGAAAACCACAAGATTTCTTCATGAAAGGTGACCTTTTTCAAGATACCACATCCTGTGTGGTTAAATGGCTTATGCATTTATTAGCACCTTCAGATTCAGAGCCTGCCCACTTGGTGCTAGCAGAGGAATATTTTGCCTTTTCTGATGTCAGTGTGTGCTATAACACATTCCAGAAAATTCCAGAAAACCTGTGAAGAAAATGTTTCACAGGCTTAAGACTCATGAACCTTAAATGGTTTGGAAAGCCTTTAGATAAAGCTTGAGAAGCGCAGGCTTACACCTAACAAATATTGACTAGTTAAAGCACAAGGCTTTGCAAATAAGTCTTGATGGAGTCAATTGAACACTTCTTATTATGTGTGAATTAAGTGCTGCTTCCCACTTTAAAGGGTTTTATTTTGCATCTACTGTGTTCTTCAAGAAGGTTCCTGAGATCCACTGGAATACTGGAGAGGAATTTTGTTGCAGCAGGGAGATTATCATTTTTAGGCTGTCACAGAAAGCCATATCCTGATGGGACAGAGATTAGGAACAAACAGTACACCTCTACAAACAGATCAGAAGCTGGCCTGGAAATCTGAAGTGCCACACTGAACTTTACTTGAATTCCCAAGTTCACTGGAAATAATTATAGTCAGAAGATGGAGAGTTCAATAAGGCTGGTGCAAAACTAAGCTGAGAAACAGATATGTTTGAAGAATTGTGTGAGTTCTTAAAGCTATTTAGGAAACAGAAGGTGGATCTTAATATCCACATTTAAGGATTAATCATCTGTAGCTGGTGTGAAACATGCACAAGTGAGAATAAAAGTGAGCCTTCAGGCCTTCTGCTGAGGAGATAATCGGGTGGTTATGACATTGCAGTGACAGCCCTGAGGTTTCCTGCTCTTTAGGGCCTCTGTAGATGGCAAAGGCACAGCCATACCAGCAGGCCGGTCCTGTGCATGTTGTCTAGGGGGCTATGCCTTTTCCAGGATATTATGTGCTACTGATCTTTCCCAGACAGTTTTCACTGAGATGGTTTCCAGATGGTAGCTCTTTTTTTTTTTGCCTGACAAAAGAAGTCAGAAGATAATTCATGCTTAGTAAATAGCACAATACAATTTAGCTGACTGTCAAAAAAGCCCCCAACAAGAACAAAGCAGCAAACAAAACTCAGTAGACCAGTGATTCCACAAAATATAAATATGAGCAGGAAAATATGGGCTAATACCACTGTGATCACATGAAAGCACAGGAGAACAGTATCTATAAAGTTTCTAGGCCTGGCCTAGTCACAAGGTCTACCCTGATTTACACCATCTAAGTGCCTGGCCCAAGATATATAACTGTAGTCATTTCTGCTGGCTTTGTGAGTGAAGATGAAATTCAGTTCAAGATGACTAAGAAAAACTTGTACATGTCAGTTAAAAAAAAAAAAGTAGTAGAAATTAATGTAATTTTAGAAGCAATGGAACTATTCTGCAAATATTGGTATCTTCTTCATCTCTTTCCATTACCTTTTCACTGTGATGAAATCAGCTCTGGGAATTCTGCTCTGGTTCACCTTGACTTTTTGAAGACCATTTAGTTATTTCATACTCTGCATCAGAAGTACATAATGTACATGGACACTTGAATTTTTCTTGGGGTTATTATATGGGGGATGTGTGTGTAGAGGATATAAATATATTTTAGTTTGGATGGGAGTACAGTTTGCTGGGTAAAGAACTGGGTGGATGACAAGGCCAAAGAGTGGTGGTGAAAGGAACTGAAATTCATTTGGTGGCCAGTCACCAGTGGGATTCCCCAGGGCTCAGTACTGGGGCCGGTCCTCTTTAATATCTTTATTAACAATCTGGAAAAGGGGGTCAAGTGCACCCTCAGTCAGTTTGCAGGTGACACCAAGTTGGACAGGACTGCTGATCTTCTCGGGGCAGGAAGATTCTGCAGGGGGACCTGGATAGGCTGGATCGATGGGCTGAGGCTGATGAACATGAGCCGGACATGCCCAGATGGCCAAGGAGACCAATGGCACCTGGCCTGAATCTGCAAGAGTGTGGCCAGCAGGCACAGAGCAAGGATTGTCCCCCTGTACTGGGCACTGGTGAGGCCACCCCTCAAATCCTGTGTCCAGTTCTGGGCCCCTCACTACAAGAAGGATATTGAGAAGCTGGAGCATGTCAAGAAAAAGGGCAATGGAGCTGGGCAAGGGTCTGGAACACAAGTCTGGTGATGTGCTGATGAGGGAGCTGGGGGTGTTTAGCCTGGAGAAAAGGAGGGTCAGGGGTGACATTATTGCTCTCCTCAGTTACCTGAAAAGTGGTTGTAACTAGGTGGAGGTCACTTTCTTCTCTCAAATAACGAGTGATAGGACAAGAGATAATGGCCTGAAGTTTTTCCAGGGGAGGTTTATATTGGATGTTAGGAGATCTCTTTTCACCAAAAACATTGTTAAAAACATTGGGACAAGGCTGCCCAGGGAAGCTGGTGGAGCCAGCTTCCCTGGAGCTATCTAAAATATGTATAAATGTGCAGCTTAGGGACACTGTTAGTGGTGGACTTGGCAGTGCTGGGATAATGGTTGGGCTTGGCAACCCTAAAGTTTGTTTCCATCCTGAATGAGTCCATAATTCTATAATTTTACTTGTGAAATTGCAACATATTCTTCACCAGAAAAGAAAAGGTGACTGTAACAACCCTAAAATCTACTGCTCTTTGTAATGCAGGTTTGTGCTTGTAACTAAGACTCAGACCTGAGCTCACAGTGGATTCTCTGATGCCCAATAAAGGCTGAGTTCATTCTGTCTCCCCTCTTGGCCCACCTGTTTTTAAAAGCTTTTGAGAACTTTGTGACAATGAGATCTATCCAGATCTGTTGTGGCGACTATGAAACAAGGGATCTAAAAGTAATTGGGGACAGAGTGAACAGACACACAGGCAGCAAGCATGGTTACACAAGTTTAAAAATGAGGCTGAAACTAATTTGCTGCTACAACAGTGTATGACTTCTCAACATCTCAGCTGTGTTCTACACAGTGGTGAGATCCTAAAGACAAGGATGAGATCCAAAATGAGTTACAAAACCTCTCTAAAGTACTAATAAGATAAGGCAAAAATTATCTAATGCCTGGAGAGCTTCTATCTTCCTTCCCTTTCTCATCTTGTTTTGGTTTTGCAGCAGTTTTGAGAAAAATGAGTTTTTAACAAATCAAGTAATTTGAAAAAGCAGCTAATATTGCAGGAACATAGTACATACAGGCAGCAGGCTCTAAAACTCAGATTAATAAATTGCCAAGTAGTAAAAGTAGAGTTTTGTTGAAAAATCCCAGTCATCTGATATGTAGGTGTGTAGAATATGATAGTTTGTTGGCTTTCCCTGCTCACAAACCATGTGTTCTAAGTAGAAAAAAAAAAGAGAATTATTTTTTCCCGGATGACTTTTGACAGTTGATCTGACAATAGAGTACTCTGATGACTTTGTACCAATCACATTTTGTGACAAAATACACTGCATACACTAGGGCAGTAACATTTTCTGTGTTACTTGTACATGGTGTTGGTAAAAAAAACCCTGCAGAAATCTCACCCTTCAACTGAACTTAGTGTCAGGGCAGGAGAGTAGCCCACAGTGGACTTGCTAGGTTTGTTTTAAGGAACATTCCCATTCCCCTTCTCTTTTGGTTTCCATGGTTCCAAAGGAATACTCTTGTAGGGTATTGCTCTATGGGAAGCACTTTGACCTTGCTCATGTCAACTAATGTCTTTGGTTGTTGCAGTTATAAACTTTAAATGAAGCTTTTGCAGCTTGGTTTGAGATCTAATATCTAGCATGGGTTGAATTATGGCTGTTGGATTGACAGAAAGTAATTTAACTATTTTTAATAGGCATCCTGCAATTCCATTTTGGTAGTTTCAAAATGGATATGCCATTTGGCAACAGCTCATTTTTCAGCATAATGGGCTATAGAATTGTAAATATTTTGGTTTGACCCTGGAGATGAAGATTATAGGTCAAAAGGGTGAGTTCTGGGGCTGATCTGCTGCTGATCTGCTTCCTAGATAAAGGTGTGACAGCCATTGGACACTGTCTACCTCTTTCTTTTCATAGAATTATAGAATGGTTTGGATTGAAAGGGACCTTAAGGACCATCCAACCCCATGCCTTTGGCAGGGACAGCTCCCATTAGACCAGGTTGCTCAGAGCCCCATCCAGCATGGCCTTGGACACTTCCAGGGATGAGGCATCCACACCTTCTTTGGAAACCTGTGCCAGTGCTTCACAACCCTCACAGTAAAGTTTCTTCCATACACCATGTAAATATCTCCTCTCCCAGTCTGAACCCATTACTCCTTGTCCTATCACTACAGGTCGTGTCTGCTTTTCTCTGATGATGTCCTGCAGTTGTTACTCATCTTCAACTGCAGATTCAGGGAAGAACTTCTTTTCCTCTTTGAAAAGTCCAGGGCTCCCATGTGGTCTGGACAGACAGAGAGCCAGACTTTCTTTCCAAAATTCAATAACCACATAGCATATCTGTAAATGTTGATTTTTGTGGCTTCTTTTGCCAGATACAAATTGCAGTGGGAGTGTCATTAAAGGAAGAATGTTTAGCTCTGAAGTGACAGAGCTGTGTCAAAATTTCTGCACAGGCTGCCTGCAGATCCTGGAAGGCATTGTGACACCCACTATATTAGTTTCCATTGCTGTGCTCTACTCAAATATATACAGAAGACCAGCTGGGAATGGCTCTTGTAGTTCCTGAAGCAGCACTCTCTAATTGCAGGGGTAGCAATACCTATGGTTATGTAGCCTGTAGCCTGTCCAGGAGCTGGTCCCTCTTCTCTCTTAGTTCACTTCAGGTTTTCCATTTCCCATGGAAAATAATAGGCTGACTTTCTTAGAATTTTTAAGGTCTAAACTTAAAATGTCTTATGTTATTAAAATAGTCCACTGACTTGATCTGGCTGCTATGATTTTACACAAAGGGCAGGGTGATTCCATTGCTATCTCTTTTAAAGTGATCAGCAGTCCTTCATCTGTTCTACATTTACAATATGAATATTTAGGAACAGCTGGAAAGAGACACAAAAGTATAAGCACGCAGAACAAACTGATGGAGCAGTCCCACCAGCAGTCCCACCACTGTCTTTCAATATAGCTGAGCAGTCTGCAGATAATCCAAGTTTTTGTCTCCTGCCTTGAATAAAGTGATTGCAAGGGGTCTTGATGTACTTCCCAAGCCTTGCTGGCCCCACTACTCCTGATATAAGCGAGGATGCCATTGGCTTTTGGACACCTGGGCACACACTGGCTCTTGCTCAGCTCCTGTCAACCACCACTCCCAGGTCCTTTTCCACCAGGCTTTCCAGCCACTCTGCTCCAAGCGTGGCACTGTGACCCAGGTGTAGGACCTGGCATTTGGTCTTATTGATCTCATACCTTTGGCCTTGGCCCTTTAATCCAGAGCCATGTGCAGGACCTTCCTGAAGCAGACCAACATTCCTGCCAGCTTGGCATCATCTGCAAACGGGCAGATCTATCCCTGACCCCCTTTTCCAGATCGTTGATACAGATATCAAAAGAACAGGCCCCAGTACTGAGACCTGGGGAATGCCACCCATGACTGCCTGCCAGCTGGATCTAACTCCATTCCCCATCACCCTGGGCCCAGCCCCACAGCCAGTTCGGTACACAAAGAGTGCCATGTCCAAGCCATGAGCAGGCACTTTCTCCAGGAGAATGCTGTGGGAAATAGCATCAAAGGCTTTACTAAACTCCTGTAAAACATGAGCCACAGCCCCTCCCTCATGTACTAAGTGGGTCATCTTGTCATGGGAGGAGGTAGGGTCTGTCAAACAGGCCTTGGATTAAGTACCTCAGCCTCTTCCTTTCCTTTGTCATTGTGTTATCCCCCTGCAATCCAGTAAAGGCTGGAGATTGTCCTGAGCCCTCCTTTCATTGCTAATGTACTTACTGAAATATTTTTTATTATCTTTTACAGCACCAGGTAAATTAACTTCCAGTCAGGCTTTGGCCTTTCTGATTTCCTCCCTGCATAACCCCTTGAAAACTGCGTAGGCCTCCTGCCCCTTCTTCCAAAGGTCCTAAACACTCTGATTTCATGAGAGTTCCATGTGAGTTCCATGAGAGTTCCACCCGAGTTCCACC
>VZSR01000920.1:10163831-10190747 GCA_013398615.1 Brachypodius melanocephalos
AAAAACTGAGGCAAAGAAGGCATTAAATATCTCAGTCTCTTCCTCATTCTAACTCACTGTATTTCACCCCCATCCAATGAAGGATGGAGATTCTCCTTAGCCGTCCTTTTTGTTGCCAATGAACTTATAGGAACATTTTTTATTCTCTTATGGCAGTTAATATGTAACCAGATTCAGTTCTAGTTGGGCTTTGGCCCTTCTGATTCTCTCCCTGCACAACCCCAGGACAGTTGTGCAGTACTCTTGAAATGCTGACCCTTCTTCCAAAAGTCATAAACCCTGGTTCCATCTGAATTCCGTCTGGTTTCTTTCCAAAGCCCAGTCTGGCTGGGCAGGGTGTTAGTGAGGGGCTGCAATGTCTCTGAAATGAGAGGGGACAGGTCCCCAGATGCCCTTTTTGGCAATGTCACTGCTGCAGTGTGGCTGAGGCAGCAGGGAATGGTGCAGGCTGGGAGAAGGATGAGGGATAGAAGCATCAGCACCCAGGGGAACCTCTAAGGTTGGGGAGAGGGTGCAGGGGCTGTGGAGAGTGTCTTGGGAAGGGTAGGTTCCACTCTTGGGGCAAGTGCCCTCAGGGCTCTGAGGATGGCTGCCCCATCCCTGGGCTCTACATTTCCTATCCCAGCTGCCTCAGCCCTGCTGAGCTGCTTTCTCCCTCTTTCTCCTCCAGGCCAGAGCTGGAAGGATCACCAAAATCCTGGTGCTTCTGGGCATCCTCCATTATACAGTGAGGGTGGATCTTCCATCAGTGAAGGTCACAGAAGAGCTCCTGAAGCAGCATGAGAAGGAGCGCGATGTGGAGATGGCCCGGCTGCTGGTGATGGAACAGAGGATGCAGGAGCAGCATGGGCTCACCCCAGGAAGAATGCTCCTCTTGGCTTGCCAGCAGTGGTGGTTCTGGGTCGGTGCTGAAGTTCTCCTCGTGCTCTTTGGGATCTACTGGCTGCCCAGGCAGAGCAGCTCTGACTGTGATGATGGAAGCCAGTGGGAAACCTCCACCAGTGCTCAAGAGCAGACAGAGGAGGAGGACTGTGAGGATAATCCTGACTCTTATGACCCACCAGAGAAGGCCCTGGATAAGGTAGGGACCTCTGGTGCATTTGCCAAGCCCTTCCCAAGAACAGCCTTCTGAGGGCTGCATCCAACCATGAGAGCTGGCAGTGCCAACAAATACCCCAAAACCTGCAAGGATGTGATGGACCCCGTGCTGCTCCTGCCCCTGAGACCACTCATTGTGCACTTTTTCCACTAGAGCTTGGCACACTGTGGAGGTTCTGCTGGCGAGACACCCCTGTGGCCATGTGGAGCAGCGATGGAAGAATGTGCTGTGCTACCTCCCCTCCTGGCAGAGGAGGCAAACAGGAGTTCAGATCCCTGCTTCCTGTGCAGTCCCTGTGAATAGACCCAGTTGTGATGCTCCCCCTGCCAGGAAGCGTGCAACTCTTTGTAAATATTGTCATAAAATTGTTT
The DNA here is from genome assembly GCA_013398615.1 of Brachypodius melanocephalos. Lineage (NCBI taxonomy): Eukaryota > Metazoa > Chordata > Aves > Passeriformes > Pycnonotidae > Brachypodius > Brachypodius melanocephalos. Next base: position 10,165,302 of record VZSR01000920.1, read on the forward strand.
ATCTGTTTTAATAAATCCTGTTTGAGCAAGAGAGTATTGGGGGATGGTGCTCCTTGTGTCCTGAACTACAAAGTGGGTCACTTGCCACAGGGGAGATGGGTTGGTCAGGCACGACCTGTCTTCCACAAATCCATCCTGGCTGGGCCTGATGCCCTGGCTGTCCTGTGTGTGCCACATGATTGCTCTTGATCTGCTCCATGACCTTCTCTGGCACCAAATTCAGGCTGACAGGGCTGTATTTCTTCTCGCTGCCCAGTTTTGAATACCAGAGACTCTTGAATGTCCTCCTCCTCAGTCCAGCTCTGAACAGTGCCTACAGAGGTGCAGGGGGTTGCTCTGCACTGTGGGCTGTGACAAATGGTTTCCATTTCCTACCTCTCACATGGTTCTTTCAGTACGATATTTTGTTTTCTGTATATTGCCAGAAGAGCTGGATTGCATACCCAGCATCCAATCTATATTTCAGCTGGAGGGATGGGTATAGACCTTTATTTCAAAATAAGCAGTAGTGTTTTGGGGCAGAAGACCATATGGGCCACCAAAGCCTGAACCTGTAAAGCTTTAAAAATATTCAGGCACTTTTTTATTGTTCAAATGTAATTACTGACAACAGCTTTCCAACTTCTTCCCTTGAAAAATTGTGTCCAGTCACCTTGCAGGGCCTCTTTTTACACATCCAGTGCTGACTTTGAGTATTTGTTTTGCACTACAAGCACTTTCTTAAACAGGCAGTCTGTCTAAATTCAATGTGTTTGATGTAAGGACAGGGGGTGTATTGCATCAATCTGTTACTCTTTTACTCCCAGGACATCTTTGCCTGTTGCAGTCTCTTTATTCACTAAGCCAGAGGCCACACTAGGCAAATCTTTTTTTCCTTGATTCTTGGTGTCTGAACACAACATTAGGCGTGGTTTCCACCCTAACAATTCTTTCCAATGAGTAAAGGTGGGGAGATAAATACCACTTAGATAATATGCTTTGTGATCTTGTCAATCCTTGTGACAAGATAACTAACACTGTGCTATTTTGCACATCTATATTATATATTACATGTCAAATACAGTTAAAATAGCTTGAAAAATCTAATTTGGATGTCCCAGCATCAGAAAATTCAGCATGAAGACTGAATACTATCCTTTCAAGAGTACACTGGATTTTACTTGGCATCCCTTTTCAAAATATGTGAAGTAACATCCAGTAGACCTCCTCACATTAACAGCGAAGACAGGTGAAATTGTGTTCCATCTGACATGCTTTGTGGATATAAAATCACACAGTTTTTATCATACATAGCAGACTGTCTGCTAATAATTCTTAGGAATCAGAGAATTAAAAATTATTAGAAAGACTGGAGATTTTTGTTGTTGTTTTAACTAATTTAAATTCACTGTATTATACAGAAGAGATTTGAGTGCCTTCATGTCATTAATTAAAAATGTTAGTAACTTCACAGAGACTGAACTTCAGAAAGCTCGCTCCTTTGAAAGATTCTATCAGTGTAAAAACAAATCCTTTATCCTTAAAATGGAGAGCATAATCAAATCCAAAGGGATATTGCCTTGCCTAAAGGCAATTGTGAATGGTAATCTGTTGATTCTGTTGGTGCCAGTATTTCACTTGAGGACTCGATGATAGGGAGTGGGAAGGAAATTATTTGTTTTATCCCATAGGAGGTTTTGAGATATTTATTTTTTGCCTTGTGCGGCATTGAGAAAGAAAACTGATATCCTTAGAGTTTTTGAGGACTGGTAATCTGAAAATGATGGATCATTTAATTTTCAACTACCTTAATAGAGATAGAATTATTACTAGGAATTATTGAATAGAGGTATGGAAAACTGGAAAAGCTTCCAAAGTCCAAATTTTAATTTTTTTTGTTTTGTTTTTGAAAACCAGTGGAAGGGAGATCTCCTATTGAAAAAAAGTGATTTGTAAAAAATTCTCAACCAAAATTTAGGCTCACAAAATTTATCACAGAGTGATTGTGGTTAGAAGGGACCTTTGGGTCCAGCCCCCTGCTCAAGAAAGGCATTTAGACCAGATTGTCCAGAGCCACATCCATGGAGACTCCACCACCTCCTTGAGCAACCTGTGCCAATTCCAAGTCACGTCCACAGTGAAAAGAGATTTCCTGATATTCAGAGAATTTCTTGTGTTTCAGTTTGTGGCCACTGTCTCTGGTCCTGTTGTTGGGCACCACTGAGAAGAGCCTGTCCTCTTGAGATCCCTGGCCCCTCCTCAGTGAGATCCCTCCTGAGCCTTTTCCTCTTTGGCTGAGCAGTGTCAAAAGCCTGACTGAAGTCTAGACAGACAATATCCACCACTGTCCCCTCATCTACCAAAGCACCCAATTTTGATTTCTGAAAGAAGAGATGAGACAAGGGTGAAAGGATTATAAAGGCTGAAATTGCATAATGAAAACTGAGAGATGTGTAGAAGGCATTTCTGAAGTCCAGTAGTAGCTATTAATATGCTTCTATGCACATAAGATATATTGTGTAAATATATATGTGAAGGTTGTATTCTAATTTTGTCTTGTCTTAGCAATCTTGTCTGAAAATATAAAAAAGAAAAAAATACATTAGATCAATGAAATAAATTTCAGACTGACTGGCACAACATGTTTTTGAGCTGTTCTTCACTGGGTTTCTGCTCCTTTTCAAACCTACCCTTTTTCTATCCTGTCTAAGCCTTCAGATCAGTTATTCCAGTTATGTTGCAGTGGACATCTGTAAATCAGAGGTGATGCTTCTTCCTTTGCCTGTCCCTGCTGTTGGGATTGCAAGTTATTCCATGTGGAATCCAAGTCCCTCTGCTTCACTTCTGCAAGCTCAATATTTAGTCCAAATGCATCTCCATCAAATGCCAGATCCCTATCCCATGTTCAGAAATTGAGAACTCCAAGATTTCAAAGGGTGATTGGAGCAAAAAACTGAGTTTAATGGTGTGAAATGAGACAGGCAACAGACAGAGCAGCTTCTGGGTGGGCATTGAGACCATCTAGATCCTCAGGTAGCTGCTTCTGGGGCTGTGGGACCTCCCAGAAATCCTCTGAGGGATGTCAGGGTGGCAGTTGCTCTGGACAGGGAGAGCTAGAGGAATCATGGACCCCTGGAAGCCCTGGCAGCCTCTGATGAGCTCTGCCAGCTGCTCCTGATAAAGGGATGCATTAAGGTTTTGGATTGACTGCTGACAAAGCAAAGAACCTCCTGAGCAGCTATGAAGGGAGAGCCAAATAAAGGCCCACCTCAGAGCACATGACACTGTCCATTGTCTTTCATGAGCCAGTAATGGCCATTAGTTGTTATGTAAGCTGAAATTTTTTTTCTCCATTTTTGGCTTTCACAATGATGTATGAAAACTGCTTACAAAACATATCTTTTAGTTAACATTGCAAAGAGATAACCTTGTTCTTTTTGTTAGTAAATATGCTTTGTATTTGATATTAGTAATTACAAACTCCTCCATGTAACAGTTCAACAGATTTAGTTTATTTGTCACAAAAATACTTTCAGTGTTGTTCTGCACAACCTCACTCAAGGAGCTGAGATGTTTAAAGGTGAGTGTACTTTCACCAATGAAAGCAAGAGTAGTTTTTTGTCTACACACCTTCTTAGCAGACCACTGTCCTCCACTCCTGCTGGATAATGCATTTATTTCTGCTGTTTCCCTGTCGCCTACCTGTTTTGCTCTTCTGAAGGACTTCAGCAGCTGAGTTAAAGAGATCAGTCGGCAAGAAGCTCCCAAGTTCATGGGGGGAAACCTGAATTTTACCCTACACCCCATGAAAATGTCGATGTTGGTGCTTTGTAAGGACATACAGGTCTGTCAGTCGGTAATACAGAGGGTTTTACAGCCAACACTGCCTACCACAGGAACCTCTTTGTCCCTTCAAACATGTCTGTTTACATGGGTCTGATTTGGTATGTCCTTCTACCTTTCTGTTTAGATACAAAACTCAACAGCAGATCAAACCTGAGGGAATAAAAACAGCCAAAGAGCTTCCAGCCTGATATCACAGCTGTTGTGGTTGCAAGGAGTTAATTAAGTTCTTTTTCTTTAATTAAACAATTTGTATTTGATGGCGATCTAGCCATATCCAACCACTTGATCTCATGACAAATGAGAAGCAATCCCTTGCTTCTAAGTGACCTTAGTTTCTGTTATACCCTCAGGTTTCCAATATTCACCATCCAGCAGTTACTCCTCCCCAGGAAGGAAAGGGACTGGGGATCACTGCGCCCCAGCCCAAATTCTACACAGGCTCCTATTATTGGATTCCTATGCCTGTTCTGGGTCCTAATCCCTACTCCCTAAACCACAGGCTGCCTGTGACCACAATCTTCCAGACAGCTCCACCTGAGCCAGTTGAAAACCAGAGTCTTGATGAATTTCCCTGTGCAAGGTCATCCTTGGTGATTGAGAAGGGCTGAGTGTAAAGTGAAAACTTTGTCATTCACAGCATGATTTGTTTGCCTAAATATAAACGTTTAAGGTCACTTCAAACACCCTCATGTCTGCAGATGTTTGCAGAGAGCTTGGAGACATGCTACAGGGCTTCTTCCAAGCCATCCCTTCTGGAGATAAGCTGATGGACAGATGGTATATCCAAACAGCAAATACAATCTCAGACACACTTATGCAGCTGACTCCGTCCCTCAGAAGAAAAGAGGAACCAGAGCAGGAGAAAAGCTTCAACTCTGATGTGGTAAGAAGCAGCAGCAAATCATTCCAGAGCATAGCAGAGAGTGGCTACATCTGGCAGGCTGGCAGGAGAAAAGGCTGAAGTGCTGCACCTCCCCAGACCTTGCTCTTTTCCAAAGGGACAATAAAGTCTAATGTTCACTCCAATTGTCAGTCTGACCAATAAGCCTCCCTGTCACAGAAATAACGGTGATGAGAAAAAGTGCTGGTTTAGGTATATCAATCGTTTTTAATAGGATTTGTCACACAAGTAGTCACCAGTGAGAACAGAGACTGGATTATATGTTCCTACATTTGCTCTTGTGCCCAGGTAGAGAAATGACTTTGTGGAAAAGATCACATTGGAAATTGCTTATGGTTTGGGTTTCAGCAGCATGAGCCCAATTTTTTCTTATCAAAGTGAGGCCTGAGGAGATGGCAAAACTCCCAGAGACCTTAATAAAAGCAGGAACACACCCCTCAATTCTGCTACAAGAATAAAATAAAGTGAAAGCAGAGGGGTGAGGGACATCAGCCACTGTCTGAGCAGATGTCACTCTGGATATCACCAGGCATACTGAAAAATGTTAACATTACTGTGGGACTGCATGCAGGATGAATAGCTTTTATGTAATACCAATTTTTTTTTGGTATAGATTTTCTATGTATTTGCTTAACTTTCTGCTTATACAGCATTTACACACCTATTTCAACCCCTAGGTGAACAAGGATAAATTTTTAAGTCCACAAGCTTATTAACCTCATAAAAAGTCAACCCAAAAAGAAAAAAAGCAGACTTCCAAACCAATTTTGTTGATTTTTTTTCCTTTTTATGTTTTTGCTGAATTAAAGTTGTATTCTGAGAATGTTGACACTTCTTTTTCCAAAAAGAAGCTTTTATGTTCAGTTCTCTTTTAATGCCATTTGTTGTGTTTTTAACAATGCAAGAAGAACCACTAATTCATCCATTATTTATTTCCTTTTTTGCTTTGCTATGTTTTGTTTTGTTCTTTTCAGTCACAGTGTTTTACCATATTTTTTCCAGGTATTTCAATTTTTTATTTCTCATATGTTTTTGACACTGTAGTAAATGGGGTTCTTATTAATATTTAATTTTTTTATGCAATATTCAAAAGTCTCAACATAAGTAATAATATAATAAATTCTCCATAATGCATAAAGTCCTGCTAAAGTGACTTGGGAGCTTGGGATCACACCTTTATGCCCTGAGGTTTTATTGCAGGTTTCACTGTACATGTGTTTGCTCTTTCTGGCACATTTGATTTCTGGCAAATCAAAATAATTTACATTAGAAATGCCAGATTGTGGAACAAAATATGCTAAGAAGCAGGAAAAAAAAAGTTAGCACGTATTCAAGTCAGTCTTTGGTTTGAATACAAACAATCTTCCTCTTTTGCTCAAATCCTGTTCTGAACCTGGCTGTAATTTATGAAAGTGTTTAATATCTAAATTTCACTTTCAAAAGGAGTTTAGAAACTTCCTTTTCTTCAGAGAATTAGGAGCCAAATCTATAAACTAGTTTGTAAGAACTGTTTTATACCTATCTATATTTATATCTTTATCTATTTTGTGATAACAAATTATACCAATAGGTTTTAATTTAATAATACAATTCAATACCTTAATACTGAGAGATGAAATTACTGTGAGCTTTCCCAAAAGAAATATTCCGATTTGTAAATTAAGAATTTAGAAAATGCTTAAGGAAAAAATTAAACATATCCTAATGTGTCTGGTCCATGTGCCATATAAACAGCCTTAACTCTACCCTGCAATTTTGCTATGAAACCAGCTTTGACTTTAAGTATGAATTTACTCCAATTTTCAACTACAAACACTAGCTATGTCTACATCACACAACTGGAGCACTATATACTTAAAAGAAGGCAATCCAGAAAAAAACCCAGAAAAATTACTATGTGCTACTTATAATAAATAACCTTAATCCATCTGCTGCATGCCCATGAACAGCAACAAGGCAAATAAGATTTTGCAAAGAACTTTATTCCAGCGGTTACTTCAAGCTCAGTTCTACAGTGTACTTATTTCAAAATATTAAAAGGTTACATTTTCTGAAATTTATTTTGAAAAGAATGACTATTTGCAGTTATGACTGTATAAAACAAGTATTTTAAATGAGCTAATGAGCACTCATACTTAACATTTATATTGTTTAAAAATATAAAATATGAGAATAGTTCCTGTGGTGCTGCAGGAACATGAATTAATTGATGTCTGTCTGTCCAGCTGAATGGAGAAATTAATTTACCACCATTCACACAGAAATATATGTACACTGATGAATAATACATACTAAAAACCTGTTTTATCATTGCAAAATACATATACTTTTCTGTTCTTGGTTTTACTACAACACCAAATTCTTTCTGTGGCATGAGCATCTCCCACAGCGGGATGAGGAGAGGGATTGGAAAAAGACAAAACCTTTGGCTTGAGATACAAACGGGTCAATGATTGAACTACAGTAAAATATAATATCACTAATAGTAATTGTAATGAAAAGGGACATAATAAAAAGAAATAAAATTTAAGAAAAAGCCAAGCAAGTAAGGCACAATAGAGTTTTCACCACCTGCTGATGTCTTTGCCAGCTTGCTGAGGGAACACTCCCAGTGTCTGGACCATTAATGCAGATGATAAACAATGTTGACCCTGCTGTAGATCTGTGGGGCACACCACCAGTGACCCAGCTCCAGCTGAATTCGTGATTATAGCCCTTTGAGTGTGGCCAGTTTTCAGTCCACCTCTTTGTCTGCTTCCCTGGTCCACACATAATCAGTTTGGAAAAGGGGATGTTACAGGAATCAATCTTGAAAGTCTCACTCAGCTCAAGATAGCCAATATTCAGTGCTCTCCCTGCATCCACTGAGGCATTCAAGGCTATCAAGTTGGTCAGTCAGGATTTTCTCTTTGGACATCATGGCTGAGTACTTCTGATCACCTTATTTTTCATGTTTGGAAACAGTTCCACATTTCCACAGCAGCCATGTCAGTCACCCATCTCCCTGACTCAGCTTCCTTTGGGTCAGGATGAATAAAATGTCTCTACAGAATCTGGAAACACTGTTTTCCATAAAAACCAATGTGTCGCAATAGGACATGAAAGGACGAGGCAGGGATGAGCTCTGAGGTCAGCAGGAATGCTCTCTTTATTTTAAAATCTGACTCCAATATATATGCAACTGTACAGAAGGACCAGAGATTGGTCAAAAGTGTCACTACCTTTTCAGTCTCATTGGTGAACATCACCATCACTCAAGAAACTCCTCCTAGAGGAGAAATATGAAAAAATCTCTTTGTTTACAAGAGAAAGTGTGAGAATGTGACTCCAAGTCCTATAAACATTAGAAGGCAAAACCAAAACATAGAAGGCAAAGTAAAAACATGGAAAACCAAGGGTGACATCAATGTATATATTTTTTGCTAATTAAAAGTGTCTTAACTTTGTCAACCATGTTGCCAGCCGCAGTCCTTCATCTAGGGACAAAAAGGAGGCTTTAGCCCTAATCATTTTGTAGGCTGTGATTTTTGCCAGGCAGCTATCCAACCATTTGAATGTTGTTTGTTTCTCAAGATAGAGATGGGCCCTTTAGATACATGTGCCACCAGTTACCAAGTACTGTACTCTGTCCTTTTAGCAACCCACATCAATATGATGCTGTTTGTCATTTAAAAATTAATGCTGCATTGCCAATTAGTCAGTCACACCTCTGATAACCTTATTCAATGCTATGGGGCTAATCACTTCTGGAAGGCCTTGACATATTTTATAATTGAACTGTCAGGTTTGCATTTGGCTGCAATTCATTCATATCTAAGTGTGACTTGTTAGCCACATTAAGATGATTTCCTTTGAAGGCTGGTGGGAAGCATGGAGTCCTGATTCCCATTTTTGTATGTGATTATGGTACTCCTGTGGAGTACTGGTAGTGAAAATGATTTTGCTTTCATTTTGTGAGATAGATAAAAAGCTGGGGTGGCTCATCTGTGGGTGCTCTGCTAGCTGGTATTTATTGCCTTTCTCCTTTTGCTTTCGTAGAATCATAAATTGATGGAATGGTTGGGTTGGGAGGCACCTTTAGAGGCCATATGGCCCAGCCCCCTTGCAATGAGCACAGGCCTTTTCAAGTAAATCAGGTTACTCAGAACCCTGTCCAACCTGGCCTTGAATGTTTCTAGGGATTGGGCACTTGCCATCTTTTTGGGCACCTATTCCACGGTTTCACCACTCTTGTCACGAAAAAACCTTCTCCTTGTCTATCTATAACCATGTGCGTCTTCCCTCTTGTCTAAAACTCTGGTCTTGCTTCTTACAGGAAGGGATCCTACTCAATGTCATTAACAAGCCTTTAAGTCAGAGAGTGAATAAAGCAGTGCTTTCCTGTCTTCCCCTTCATTTTCCTTCCCTACTCATTAGTTTAACAGCCTGGGCAGCTACAAGAGTGAGATGTAATTCCTCGTGTCGATTACTGGGTAACATGAAACCTGCTTCAACAAACCTCCTTTGCATCGGCAGCATGGCCTTTGCAGCACATCCCTGTGAAGCAAAATCTTCATGTGGAATTACATGTCACTAGAACGGGCTTATATCAAATTGCAAAGAGAAGTATCCTCACTTTTGGCAGCTCTCTGCCATGCTTCCATGGACTTACTTTATAAAATGAGATTAAGCTGCTTGAATTGAAATCCATGTGTCATGCATGGAACTGAATGGAGTTAGAAAGAGGGTCTAAATGCAGCTGAGACAAAACAGTTTAAAGAGATACTGTTTTCATGGGGCTTTATGTCCAAAACTCTTAGATACCTAAAGCAGCATTGTCTGTAAGCTTTGCAGGGGATTAAGACAGGGGAAAAAACCCCACCCAATTCAATTGTGTGACCCTTTAAATACTGCCATCAGGCTGGGAGGTGCCAGCTCTCAACAGAAACAATCTGTTGTTTATTCTTGCTGGACACATTGAAATCTGCCACATTTGGAATTTTAATGCTTTGAATTTCAAGGAACCAGGTAGCATTAACTGCTTCCATTTCTCTATGCACACTGTGTGAGCCATGAATAAACAGTAATCCCTGCAACCAGTCTGCAAGCTGATTCCCATCAATTTCAGTACACCAAGCCAAATTTGTACTGAGCTGGGAGGGTCAGAGGAGAGGCACTTAGGTTGAATTTGACCTGCTGCACCTTTGTACCACACAGTATTGACACTTTACTTTCTTCTATAGACCTATTTAAATTTAAACTTCTGCTGTTTAGTAGTTACTTTAAATTAGGTTGGACCCGATGATCTCAGAGGTCTTTTCCAACTTAATTTATTGTGTGATTCTGTAAATGAAGATGGTCAGCAGTTCTCTGCTGTGAACAGACTAAGTATGTTCTTATTCCAGCCCAATGGAATAAATGTCCACTTTAGAAAGAGAAAATTGACTACTCTTTTTGGTGCATTAGAACACAAGCCCAAAATGGATCTTTGGAAGAACAAAATGAATCTCTGAGTCTCAATAATTCCATGTTTATCCCCAGTTAGGGACCTGCCTTTGAAAAGCACCATGACATCACCGGGGTCGAAAATACTTTCTAACTTATTTAAATTCTATTCCTCAGAAGCCACCTAGAAATGGGATTTTTTTGTCCCAGCAGATGCCCCAAACAGGTAGCTGTTCATTGAAACTATGGTGCTTTTTTCAACTTTCAGAACATCTGTCCTGTATTTCATTTTCCACTTTTGCAGGGTGCAAATAACAGCAGGCACACAGACAGAGCTATTAAAAATGTAAGAGGTATTCCAGTAAATCAGTTACTTTGCAGTAAATCAGTTGGTTTACCATTATTGAAGTTCTGTATGAAGTGAGTCTTGCTGTTGGCAGAAGAGGATTTTGTAATAAATAATACAAAATATCTCTGTTTTTTAAAAGGGATTTTGTAGAGAGACTTCAACAATAAATGATTTAATGGGTTTTGTGATGATCAATGGAGATGCCTCACAGTGTCTCTGAACACAAAACCTCCTGGTGCACACATAATCCTTGGAGGACCTGTGCCTTTTAAAAGCTTGTTACTAGCAGCTGATACTTGTTCCAGCAGCCCTCTTATGAGAGAATAAAAGTGAGCTGAGGCACAGACTTCTTTTTAAACACAGCACAGAAAGGGTCCTGGTTTATTCTTCTTCACAGATTAGTAATCTTAACTCCAACTATTCATTGACTGTGGCTACAGCAGGCTCCTACTGTAGGTTTCCCTTGCAGCTTCTCACTGCTGGTTATTGCCTGCTAAACTCTGACTGCAGGTATCAGTGTGCAGACTGTGACTGCAGGCTTTTACCCAGCTAGACTATAACTGCAGGTTCCAACCACTGGCTCTAACCGCAGACCCAGACTAACCTTGCAACAGTGATGCTCTCTCCCCAGAATCCTGCTTCATGATTCTCTCCTCAAGGTGCCTCCTCCAGAATAATCCTCCCCTTACCAGCTCAGCCCCTCTTTTATCTCACTCATCCTTATTGGATATAGCTGTTATTCATCAAGGGTGAGACTGTATTGATTAATTAACACAGCTGTTACTTATCAAGGGTGAGGTCACCTGTATTCCCTTCTCCTGCAGATGCTGGGGTTTTTTTCCTTTTTCCTTCTTTTTTCTTTTTTTTTTTTTTTTAAGGGTAAAAATCTGAGCTTCTTAAGCTTGTAAAGAGTTAAGGATGGTGGATTATCCCTCCATGCAGAAGGCTGCAGTAGCATCAATTGAGACACGTTCTGGTCAGCAGGGGCATCTACCAAAGTGGGCTGAGATCCTTTGGAGATCAGACAGGAAATTATTCTCCTCTGGAAAGGGATACCACTGCAGAGAGGGAAGTGGGTGCACATGAGACAGGATCTCACAAACAGATGGGCTCAACAGAGTTCCAAACAGAATTCTTGCTTTGCAGACAAGGACAGAGGCAAACATGCATGAAGACTTGAGAGAGCTGGGCAAGGCAGAAAGAAGGAAGACAAAGTGTTATTCCATGCCCAAACCCCACCTCTGTCATAGCCTGGTGTCACCAGCAGACATGGTATGCCAAAATCTCAGAGCTGTGGCTCTGCATTCCTCTCATATACTGAAGTTTGGCTCTATGCTAAATCAGTCACAAAAAAGAAAAAGCTCACAGTCCTGTATAATTCTTCAAATTATCAGATTTTCCTACATTCTTCTACTTCCATTATATTGTCTAACACAACTAGATTCGGTAGCAATTTCATCGGTGCCAAATATAAATTGAATATAAAATTCCTACATTTATTCTGCTTATACATCTAAGGACTACAGTAATTCTATCAGTTTATTTCCTCTTCCTTTTTTGCTGTGATTTCACTTTTCCTTGAGCTGAAGATTTTGAAGATCAAGGTGTTCTTTCATTCCAGACTGAAAAAAAAAGCACAAAACCCTGAGTGCCTGGACCAGTCCTTGTTGTAACTCTTTAGAAACACTTCCACTGTATTCTCCTGTTTACAGAAATGAAAAATTTTTGCAATTTGTATGCAAAGTAAGGGCAAAAAAAAGTAGTTCTTGGAAGCCCATGGTTGGATCAACACTGAGGAAAGATCTGTAGAAAAAGAAAATCCTGCAGGAATAGAGGAATGTAGTGATCTCCAAAACATCTCAATGATCACAGCGTGTCAGAATATCCAAACAGCATCTGGGATTATGAAAACCAATTAATGGAAAAACAAATGGGGCCATTTCCTCAGGAGGATGTTATGGTCCTACACAGAAATGAATATATTATCTTTCAAAAAGAAGATGGCTTCCATTTCAGTAAGTCTGGGCACAGATGCTGTTGGTGGAACCACAGATTGGTGGAATGAGTTCAAGGAAATGAAATTTGCTCTTCTAAAAGTGAAATTTAAACTCATGGAGGCTGATGAACCTGGATCAAATGGCCTGACCATTATTCATCTTAGAAATGGAAGCTGAAGCACTTTTCAAAAGAAACCAGCAAGTTGAGAGCTTGTGCCATATGAGCATCAAATAGCAAATGTACTACCAAAATGTCTACACTGCCAGACATAGAAGGGGAAAAAGTGACTTAAGCAACTACAGGGCTTTTAGTCTGAACCCAGTGGTATAAAATACGAGAGAACAAATTTTACAGGAATAGAATCATAGAATCATTTAGGTTAGAAAGGACCTTTAAGGTCATCGAGTCTAACAGGTAACCCAGCACAGTCAATCCCACCTATAAACTATGTCCCTAAGTGACATACCTGCAAATCTTTTAAATACCTCCAGGGATGGTGACTCCACCACTTCCCTGGGGAACCTGCTTCAGTGCTTGACAACCCTTTGGGTGAAGATATTTTTCAAATATCCAGTCTAAACCTCCCCTGGCACAACCTGAGGCCATTTTCTCTTGTCCTATCTCTTGTTATCTGGGAGAAGAGACCAACCCCACCTGGCTACACCATCCTGTCAGGGAATTGGAGAGAGCAGTAAGGTCATCCCTGAGTCTCTTTTATTCCAGGCCAAACACACCCAGTTCCTTCAACTGCTCCTCAACAGATCTGTACTCCAGAACCTCCTCCAGCTCTGTTCCCTTCTCTGGATGCACTCCAACCCCTCAATGTCCTTCCTGAATTGTGGGGCCCCAGAACTGGACACAGAATTTGAGATGTGGCCTCACCAGTGCCCAGTACAGGGGACGATCACTGCCCTGGCCCTGCTGGCCACACTATTGCAGATACAGGCCAGGTGCCATTGATCTTCTTGGTCAATACTTAAATACATGAAGATTAAATTATAAAATTTAATTTACTTTCATTGAAAATAATTCACATCTGACTTGCCTCACTTTTTGCTTTGATCAAATAATTGAACTTTTAAATAACTAAAAAAGTAGATGTAATTTGTCTTTTTATTTGTTTTAATTTTCTTCATATGATACCACATGAGAAGTGATTATTTGTGCTGATGGTTATGTGCAACACTTGCAAGGGAATAAGGCAGGTACTGGAAGGTGTATAACAGCCTTGTATTTGAACTAGAAACATCCAGATTGCCTGGGATTGTTACTCCAGAATTCAAAGGCTGCTCTTGTGATGAGTACTCAACTTTCTCAGTTAAAATAACCAGAATAATTAATCTCATATTCCTTGCATATTGATGCTGTATAGTAGTCCCAGTGGGGATTTTCTTTATCTGATCAAATAAATTCTTGGAAATTTTTGGACTGGGAGAAATCAGTCCGTGAGGACTCCTTTAGGAAGCAAGGTTCAATGTATAGTTTAATGCATTCTTATATATGTTACCTTGGTCCCACCAGACAGACATTTGTTAAGGAAATCAGGAGGCTTTGTTGATGCAGAGATAGATAAAGGTGTTTCATAGAGGAACGAGGCAACCTGATAGAGTGATGGAAATACAGAAAAATGTGATAGTACACATTAGAAAGCTTTGCCTTCAGGGTTTCATATGTAGTCTGCTTCCTGTACAAAGGAATCTCGTCCAGAAAAAACAGATGAGAAGGAGAAAACCCCAGGTGACATCCTCAAAATAAATCTTGTTGACTGTATACGACCTGGAGTGATTTGAGGAAAAAAATGTAAGTCTTTAACCTGGGTTGACTTTTTTTTTTCAGATTATCCTCTTAGGTCAGATCCTTTGAATTACGGTCTGTTCTTTTGTGGGGGCATTAATCTCTCACTGAGATCCCTCCACTCTGACCCAAGGTTCTGTCATGACAAGGTCAGCAAACCCAGCTGCTCTGAGGTGAAGATCCCACACCTGACAACCCCATAGCAGAAGATTGCGGTATATTCCACTGTGGATTACTCAACAGAGTGATAAACTGCCATTGAATTATAAAACACAGGAGATTGCAAGAACAGCATCTCTGAGGAGTTTGCTCAGACAGCAGGAAACTGTGCTGGAGGCAAAAAGAAAAATCTGAGTATCCAGGAAATATTAGTGAAAATCCCAGGTGCACACCATGCCTCTGAATGTTCAGAGTATTGGCAAATATTGACTCCAGCTCTAGCTGCTTATTACCATTGCATTGCCAGCTCATAATGATTGAGGGGAATATTTGCTTTTCCTTGTCCTTTTTTTCCCTTTTTTTTCCTTTTTCTTTTTTTTTTTTTTAATTTTATTTTAACTTTTTTTACATCTTTCCTTGTTAAAGATGGTTAATTTTACTGTTGGGGAAAAAAAAAAAAAGGCAGCAAGTTCTAGGAATACAGCTCAGCTATTCTGTAGGCTACAGAGAGTAATCTGGGAGTAAATTTTCTTTAGCAAGACTCCAGCAATGGACTGATTGGTAAGAAATGAGCATTATATCATACTTTCCAGACTATTCACAGGATTAAACCAACTGTGCACACAGTAAGCTCTCTCTACAGATCTGAGAGCAGAAGAGGCAGCGAGACCCATTTGTTTTGGATGGTTTTCAAGGCACAGCTATTGTTTATATTGTGCAGTGGCCCAGGGCAGCGGAAGAGGAAACTGTAAATTGTAACGAGCAAGCTGGAGTGTGCACAGGGCTGTGCTTCAGGAAACATCAGCTCTCCAGCTGGAAGAGGAGGCTCTGGGGGCAACTGCAACAACAGGGATGTTGATGTTGGAAGTGGGATTTTAATGTCGTAAGGAGAATATCCAAAAGGGAAAGAAAATGGTTGAAGGTGATATGGTCGGCTGAGTCTGGTGTTGACTCTGGTTCCAGGTGTGATAATCAGCCCAGTTCAGTTGTCAGTAGTGGTGAAAATCTCACGAAAACAAGATAATTAGATTTTGGCAGTAAATGCCTAAGTTTGGGTGTTTTGGTTTTGTTTTTTTTTTTTTTTAAAGACTGAGTTTTATTCAGAAAATTACATTCTGGGGATTTGGTAAAATTCAGTGTGCTGCAGGATCATTATATAAATATTAGGGAGGGCTGTTCAGAGATTGTCTGCAGGCTGTGGGCAGGTTGTTGGGGAGGGAACCACGAGATTACAAGAGCTGTGGTGAACACCTGCTCTTGCATTCTGCCAGATGTATCACTGAGTATTTTGTGCATCAACTGCCCTGGGGTAGCCTGGTTATCAAGCGGGGAGCAGGACAGAGGAGAAGGTTGTGAGACATTCTGCTCCTCCAAAACCCTTGAGAAAGGTTGGTGGTGAGGTGGAATGGGTCCTGGGGATGGTCTGGCATGTGGCTGGTGTTACCAGAAGGCAGTTGTTCCTCCTCAGCTTGAAAAGACATCTTTGATAAGTCTGAGAGTGGAGTCACAAAATGGAGAAATTTGATACTTGTCCAGATGAGTAAAATCCTTAGAAAATGTGTAGTGTACTAAAAAGAAGACAATGAATAAAACACATGTGCCACATCTGCTGTGGCCTGGCACGATGGCAGAGTTGGAAGCAAAGGCTGGCATTGCTGCCACCTTCTCCACCAAGGGTGGGTGCCTGGAAAAGGATGGTGACAGCCTGGGGCTCAGCTCTGCTTGCTCCTCTTAACAGGAGGTAATATCATTTTCTGAAACACTTTTCATTTTTAAAATAAAAATGAACCAAAAAGAGTAAGAGAGTGGTTGAGCCCGCTGGTCTGGGCACAAAGGTGGGCAACAATGAGCTCAGCTTGCCCACCTGGCTGGGACCCAAGCCTCCCAAAACCCCAACCCCGCCTAACCCTCCCAAACTCTCAAAACTCTGCTCTGTCAAAATGTGTCAAGCAGTGGGATGGTTTCCTACTAGGAACCATTTTAAACACAGACCAGTTGTAGGACACTAGATTGAGATAGTTGAGGTGTATTTTAGTCATATTTATGTCTTGCAGGCAGGGTTGTGCTAAATCTCCCCTCCTCTCAGTCCCTGTTGGGCAGAATTTGTATCTAAACACTGCCTTGCAATACTTCAACAGGAAAGAAACCTAAATAAATCTAAGAAGGGGGTGTGAGTGTCATGAGCAGTTGTTAAGCTGATGAGTTTGGGAATAGAGGTTTAGAGATTGTCACCTGATGTTGTTACAGAGATTTCAGTTTGGATTGGGAAAGCTGAAAAATTAAAATAGAACAATATGAAGGAACAATGGTGTGACTGGGCCCAGACAGGCAGCTGGAGGGAGGTCTGGCCTTTGCAGCAGAATTTAAGTGGAGAGATTTCAGGTCTGCCTGAATATTGCTGCTTTTGCTGTGTAAGACACCACTGGTTTTAGCCAGCTTAGAAGATGGAAGTAGTAGAGACCATGTTCCATCTGGCTGTTTGGAAAGACATTCAACAGCACTTCTGACCAAGCCTAAATGAAAGTTAACTGGGCTGCCCTTACTGCCCTGTGAACAAGGTGTTCTTCCTCCTCCCTCAGCCTGTGAGGAATAAGACTTTTCATATTCTCCAGCAAGAAATTATTGTTCAGGAGATGAAGTAGCATGAATCACTGCATCTTTGTGGTTTCTAATGGAGCAGCTTCTCTGCACACAGCTGATGTGTCTGGCCTCTCACCCTGTGAGACCCAGAGGGCAGAGATCGTTTATACCTTAAGTGCTGACCTTCACCTCTGCTTATGTTCTCAGTCACCTCCGAAGAAAACAAATGGGAGTCTGTGAGTGACTGGTTACTGCACAGAGCTGGCAAGTCTGAGATTTTGAGCGTGAGAGTCTCTTTTGTGATCTTCTTTCATGCTCTGCCGCCTCTTCCCTGCTCTGATATCCCACACCCCTGCCAAGCTCTTTCTCTGTGTCTTCTCCCAGAGAGAGATGCCCCCACTGCCTGTCCCTGACCCGTGTGGACCTTTGCCTCCATCACAGCTTGGTGTGGGAATTGCTGGTGCTGGGAGCTGGAGCAGCCTGAGCAGCTCCCATGTGAGTTTTGCTAATAGCAAACACGGAGAATATCATTGCTGGATTCACACACAGACTGCTAATAAACACCCACACCCTTCTCCTCCAAGAAAGGATGTCATCACTCATTTTCCATCTTTTTCACCGTTGAATGTTGCCTATTTATGGGGAAAAGCTCAGGTTGGCACAGTGAAGGCAGCAGTCTGAAGACTGTTTACTTTTAGGCACAATGAAATTGTTGCTGTATCAAAAGCAGGGCTGGCTGAACATCTTTTTTTTAAAAAAACTTTCCTGTGGTAAATAGATTTATTTTAAAAAAATGTATGAACAACTGATCTTCTTGCAAAAAGCATTCACGAATTGTGAAGAATTAAGGGAGAAGTATGCTTGGAAATTCATATTTGAAAACCAGAAAACGGATTGCTGTAATGACTTTGGGAATTACAGAGTGCTCATGGTACCTTCAGAGCTGTGATCCCAGTTTATGTCCCATCATGTCATTCTAGAATCATCAGTTGTCAGCTCTCTTTGCCTCCAAGAAGCTGGGATCTGGTACACTGATGGAAATCCAGCCTGGCCCAAGACCTCAGCCCACAGAGATGAAGGAGGTCAAAGTCCTGCTTGCACAGCTCCTACAAGACAACGTGGAAACACTTCTCATTCCAGGTTTGGAGTGCTTGAAAAGAGAAATCTTTGGATTTCTACTTGATTGGCTTTGAAACATCCCTAAAGTATCCATAAAAATTGGTAGGATTTTACAATCTTCGATTACTTTTTAATTACTTATGGAAACCGGTGTTTTTTACTAGAGCCCAAATCCTCCTGTTGCTGAGTGAGCTCCACAGGATGTGTATAGGTCAAAGCCAGGGCTCTTTTTAAGAAAAGGCAACTTCAAATCTGTAGCTTTTGCTGTTTCCTGGGTGGCAGAGATTCTGCACAGCTTCATGTTCAGCACTCAGATGAAAAATAATGGATGCCTATGAAAACAGAAGTTTTTCCTAAACAATAACTTTCAGCTAAAAACACTGTAGAGAATAAAATTAAAGGTTAAGGACTAAAGTTCTTGGCTGCTGCAGGGAGAGCCTCCTGTGTTGTTCTGTGCTGACAGCCACTAAAACTTTTTGTTAGATCAATTGATGAGGATTTTCCATTAAATGTTTGTCCTTTTGCTGTTAAAAAAAAATTACAGAAATGTGAAAGTATCCAAAGGGAATTTTCTACTTAAACCAAAGCATCTGCTCTTTCTTTAAGCCATCAAAGTGAAATATTGCATTGCTGTTCATACCAGATCAATGTGTTTCACTTTTCTTTCAAAGAAAGGGAACCATTTGGTTTTGTGCTCTGCACTGAAGCCCAGGTGCCTCAAAGGAGGTGTAATCCATGTTCCCAGCTTTCCTTTATGGGTGTACTACAACTTCCCTGAGACCCCTGGCTCTCTCCTAATATTACACTACCTGATATTTCCCCAAACCTGAATAATTCAACCTCACTCTCTGAAATTATGGTAGAATCTAGAAGCATTTTTCATGCCACAGAAAGTTCTGTTACTTAACATGTCCTTTGATTGGAAATCAGAAAACCCCCAAATATTGGTATGTCCCACAAGACACAAGAGAAATTGTGATTTTTTTTTTTTTTTTTTTTTTTTTTTTTTTTTTTTTTTTTTGCTTAGCTCAGCAGCCTCTCTGGCCATTGCTTCCTCACTCTTGTGAGAAGGGAAGAGAAATAGCTCCAAACAAAAGTACTTTAATGTGGTCACTGCTTCAATCTGAATTCAAGTGCATTTAAGAGCAAGCCTGGGAGAGAGTTTGGCAGATATGTAGTGTGTTAAATGACTCAAAAATGTAATTATTACTATATGGCATGCATTAGCTGACAATTTCTGATGTAGGGAAAAAAAACAAAAACCAGGAGTCCTGAGAAATGGATATTCTCCAAGAGTAAATGGTAGGCAAGTGCCAGGAAAGTGAGACATATCTTTTAAATTGTTAACTTTGGCTCTAAAAATAAAAATGCTGATTAATTACCTTTCTAAAGCACTTTAATAATCACAGTGTTTAACCTTTACAGCAACCTGGTGGAGCAGATGAGTTTTAGTACAGCCTATTGAGAGCTAATTAAGTAGCGGATCTGTTAAAATGTCTTCATTTTTGATGCCTTCTACTCTTTTAGTGCCCTCCTCGAGACATCCAGTGGCTGAGGAGCTTCTGCACCTTCTGTTGGTCTCTGTTTGAGCTCTGACACCTCAAAACATTTTATCCCTGAGGCCCCACTGTGGGAACCTGCATCCGCAGGCATTCCCAGTGATAACCTGCACCCCAAACCCCTTGTGCCTGTGCCGCTCCACACAGAGTTGGGCAGATGATTGTCAAAGCATTGAGGAGAGGCAGGGTATGAGCCTTTATCCCAGCTTTCCACCCAAAATTGTCCAAGGGTTCCCAGTGGCAAGTTTAAATTAGTCCCAGCGTTGTCAGGCAATGACTGGAGCCAGGGCAGTTCCTGGTTCCAAAGAAGCAAAAAAGAGGGTGAGGAGGGACACAAAGCAGCCAAAGAGGCAAAGAGAATATTAGTGTTTAAAAATGCTTTATCAGGGCTTCCATTCTTACAAAACAGCCAGCAGGGTTGGAGAAAGCTTGAAAAGATACAGCAAAAGGAGCAAGCATGGGAAGAGATGTGCACTTCCCTGCCAGAGATTAATAAGAGAAGTAACATAATTTAAGTCAATGGATAAAGCACTTCCTTGTCTGAATGGCAGAAGTTTAGTTCTGGAAGGAAATCAACCATTTGTGAAATTTGCATATTTCTTCACTTAATTAATAAATAAAACAAAGTGTTTAAATGGGAACACAGAAACTTCCCTGTTTAAGGTCTATGCAATCTGGATACCTGCTTCTGATGGTGACCAGCACCAAATGCCTCAAACAAATCTGCAAGAAACAGGTCAATAGTGGGTTATGGAACAAAGTGCAAGTCCAGTTTCCTTCTAAACTTCACTGGTCAGAATTTGCCTTATGTCTTGATGTAAAAGGTTTGTTCCCCGTTTCTCTGGTGTTTCCAGTTCTCACAGTACATGGAGTCCTTGAAGCCCTGACTACACACTTCTCTTATTAGATCTCAATTTTCCTTAAAACAATTGAGCACATAAACAAAACAAAAAGGAGAAAAAAAGAAGAAAAAGAAAAAAATAGAAAGGCTTCCTATTCGTTGACGATAACTTGCCGAGATGTTTCAAAGGCTGACACGGGTTCAAGGCAAGACTGGACAAATACATATGAAATAAATTCACAGTGTGTGACTAATTAAATAGAAACCACTTCCAACAGAGCAACTGTCTCTTCTTAAAAACAGTTGGAGACTGGAAGAATATGAGAATAGAATATCACATGTCCTCGTCCTGCTCTTCCACTTCCCTTGGGAAAAGCAGCTGTTGGAGACAGAACTAAATGAGCTTCTGGTCTGATGCAGAGTGGCCTTTTGTACAGCAGACATCATTTACATTTTGAAAAATCCTACCCAAATTCATATGGCTAAATCAACAATCTGGAATTATTTATGTTTCACCCACAAGCTAGTTGCAGTATATTATTTGGATAAGCTAGGGATGTTTTTCCCTGACATTTAGGATTGAGCACATCTTAGGATCTCCATGTAACAAAATAGTCCATGTTGAAATCCTAGATACTTTAGGTTTTGAATGGTAGCATATATTATTCATAATATTTTCTTTAATAATAGTAAGAACACGCAGCACCTTCATAGAAAATTAGCACACAGGGTTCTTTCTAAATGTGAGAACTTGGGAGGACAGTTTTATTTTCTCAGCAGTTCTAAATAACAATTTTGGTGCCTTTGTTTTTTCATAGGGGGAAAAAGAACCCCTCGAGTATTATCAGTGCTTTCTTTTACTGCAAAACTGACTCTACAGCATTAAGTTACATTCTCCCCCAGGAAACCACTTTCTTACATGGCTTCACTGGAAGAACTTGAGGAGTTGAGTGGGTGTTCAGTGCTCTGCTGCAACAAGGTCCTGGCTGAGGGGAGCCACGTGTGTTAAACAGCCCCTGGGCTCCTGCAGGGATGCAAATCCGGGGGAAGGTGAGAACTGTGAGAGAGGAAACGAGCCCGGTGGCTACTCTTGATAAAGAAGGGAGAATTTGTGCATGCCAGCACAAATAGTGTTTTTAAGGGCATAGATAGCATCTTTGGGAATGTTTTATTTTTAGCTCGAGAACTTCAGCATGGCTAATTAACTTCAAATGGGATGTATGGCACAAACAGCCTGCTGGTCAAATTAATTATTCACCCTAGGAAGGGACAAGGTACATATGAGGATGCTCGAAATGGGAAAGGGGAATTTGCTGCGTGGGAAAAGTCTGAAAGAAAGGATAACCCAAGTTCATTGTGTAAAGTTAGAGGTTTATATTTGTGTGATGATTACATGGGACTGAAGTGAAGAAGGCTTGTGAGGTCTTCATTGAATTTCTGTGTGAAGGTACAGAAGTTTCAGCACCTGAGAAGGTCTTGGTTCATGGAGTCTGCACTGGAGGAAGACGTTTGAGTGTGGTGTCATCTAGCGCAGCATTTTTCAGCTGGGGCAGAGTCCCTATCTATCATGGTAGAAACTACACTAAAAGTTAGCTAGGAAGGAGAAAGAAAACACTTTAATATCCTCTGCAGGATCTGATAAGCCTAAACTTTCTGTTCTGGCGGCATAAGAAAAAAAACAGCCTGGCTCACTTTTGTTGGGAAAGAATTGATTCTACTTGACTGAAAATTAAAGAAAAATCTCAGCCCCTTCAGTGATGACATCTATAGTCACTTCCCAGACACACATTGAGCACCTTGCAGGTGAAGCAATGGGGAATTTTAAGGGCAAGGATGCTGAATTTTACAGTTAGGTGCACTCTTGTTGCCAAAACTCAGTCTGATGTGTCCTGTGGAAATGCAATCCTGCTGCCATGTGGCTCTGGGAAACCCCACAGACACCAAGGCAAGGAGAATCACATGTGAGGCTGCCCACAGGTACATTCTCCCTCCCTGGAGCTGGTGTACCCTTCAGGTCAGGAGAAGTGCTGCATCATCCGTTTCTGGGCTTTCTCTGTGTGTGTGTATGCATAGGAAAGAGTGGGAGGGAGAGACTGCTCATTTTCTGTGTCCCTTAATTAGGAGCGTTGTTACCATGGCTCTGAGAAGAATTCAGCTATCATGCAGATGGCTGTCATCACTCCCCCATGATGCAGCTTGCAGGAGGCTGATATAGTCAGCTTTCTGACTCAGAGACCAGAGTGAGAGGCAGAGGACCTACAGATCATCTCTGCCCATTAGAGGAGACAAAGCAAATCACTTGTGAGTCACTGCTCCACATGCTCCTGTGCACCTTTCTGGGTTCTCCACCCCAGATTGAATCCAGCCAGGATTCAAGGCCACTGCTGCTGGCTGTGCTGGCCTCTCAGGGCTGCATCCTTCTCCTGGGCAATCAGGCATGCAGGGCTTCATTTCATGGCTGGGCTGTTTCTTGACTGAGATAAAAGAGAGGGAGATGGTCCTCTCCCAGCCACATCTGGCATCTGCATCAGCACGACATGGTGCTCACGCCCAGAGAAGGAGTGAAGGCATTGTTGGGGATGAGCCACATCCACAGCCTTCTGACATGGCCAGGGATGCTCAGGTTTCACAGGTGTGTCTGTGTCTGTGCTGCTGCAGAGGTGTCCATCCCTGCAATCCGTGATCCACTGGCAACCTGCACCGAGTTTTCTCTGTGTACACCTTGGGATTCACAGAGAAAATTCACAGAGAGATGGGCAGATGGCAGGCCAAGCTAAGTTGCCAAGAAGGTATAGGCTCTATGAAACTTATTCAGGAATTAGTCTTGAAGACACAAAGAGAAAGATGAAGAGAGGGAGGAAGAGACAGCAGGAACTTGCTGACACCTCTACGAGTCATCATCCTTCCCCAGTGTGTCTGTGTGAGTGTGAGCATTCGTGATGGCAATTTATAAACACCAATAATTAATCCTGAGCTGGACCACTTCCCTTCCCTGTAGGTGTCTGAATTCTGCAGGGGCTGCTTGTGCATGCTGGATGCTGGGTTCTGCATGCTGGATGGATCCCCATCTTAGCAAACACAGGAGGCACAGCCTGTGCATGTGGGGCTGCCTGGCTCACCATCTGTGAGGATGCTCTTTGTCCACAGGCTGATCCCACCTCCTCCTCATTACAGGCTGGATGTGACCAGAGGACCCCATTGCAACTGACATTAGGCAAGAAAAAGGCTCATAATTGGCTTTGTTTTGCATCGTTTTGTTAATAAGCCAGCTGCACTGGGAGAGGCAATTTAGGCCACACGTTTGAGACAAAGAATACATTCCTGTCTAATTTAAAGCATTAAAATCTGCCAAATCTACCCATTCAAAATCTACATGTAAATTTAAGCCATATAGTTACTCAAACACTTAAAAACTTAAGCAAATTTGCAGTAAGACGTGCACAGATTTATTCCACATATGCCTCCCCAAGGGAGTCTCACGGGTAAATCCCTGTGCATCTTTTATCTTATTGTAAATACCTCCACTAACGATGCATAGAAATGACTTCCACAACCTTGATTCAGTAAGTTTTGTTTGCATTACTTTTTTAATATTGCATTAGAAAAAATCAGCAGTGATTTAACGTTGAGGAATTCCTACCACTTTGTTATGGCCCTCTGCCGAGGAGAAACCAGCATGGAGATCTGCAAACAATGATTTAATTTGTGCATCCACTGTATCTCACCTACTTGCATATCAGTAATAGTCCATCTGCTGCTGACAGCCTGTTCCAAACGTAGTAATATAACAAGTAATGGTGCTACAGTAATGCAACACACCACAGCAAATCATCCCATAAAGGACACAAAGTGTTTGCCAGGGTAGATTTGAAAATACTTGGTTTGTGTGTTACCTATTTCTTGCCAGTGTCATTGCATTAGAAATGAGGCTTATGTGAATAACTGGTTGATGCTTGAGCTGAAAAGTTAATATTTATTCAGGGGAATGGTCTGTGTGGAGAGCTATTGATGCAGCTGGACACAAGTCTGTCATCAAAAGAGGATTTTAGTATTTTGATGGTGGTAAATGTTTCCTGAGTGCTACGACTGAATTCGTTGTGCTTTTTCTCCTGAAATCAAGGATGAAAATCAGTATCATAAAGCTGGACTTAGGAGTGGGCTACTTATCAGTCTGATGAGAAGGGACATGACTGTGCCTTCCTAAACCACTTCTGAAGTTCTCATTCCAACCTGTACAGAGAAACTTTTGTTCTCAATCATGTTTGAGACAGACATGTTTAAATGTCTGTTTGAGACAGAAAGGGCAGTGGTAGCTGACAGAGAGGAAAAAAACAGTGCCACTAAAGAGGAGAAGAACTGCAGGACCCCTAAAGAAGACAAGGAGGTTTGCTGAACCCTGTTCAGATCTGTATTTTCTCTCTGATTAAATAATTCATCAGGAACACAAAGCCTTTAGGTGCAGAGTTATGTGTCCATGTTAGTGCTCAAGGGGATTTTTATTATGCAAATAGTTGCATCTGAAGAACTATGCATATCTTAAAATTGGTGTAGGGTTTGGCCTTTTATTTCTTTTAATTAATGTTAGTGGGTTTATTCCTTCAGGAAATTGTGCTGATGTTGCTCTGGATATAAGACAATTTTGTCTCTAAAATGAAAGAACTGAACTATGTGCTCGTGGTTACTGTCATTTATATGTAGCAGTCAAAAACCTTATGTAAGTGATAAATCTCTAAATATGTGTAAATGTCCTCCAGTTACCATTCCAGGGATCCTCAGGTCTCTGTTTTAGTCCAAGTGGAAATGATCAGAGGTGTTTGATTTCACTCCTCTTCCTCCTCATGGATGCCCTTCAGGCAGTGTGAGAGGTGGCCAGGGAGAGAGCAGACCTAGAACATCT
>VZSR01000920.1:10190847-10206254 GCA_013398615.1 Brachypodius melanocephalos
TGAGAGGTGTTCAGGAGCACAGGGCGGTGTGAACACACGGTATGGAATGAAGCCTTCCTGTATGAACATAACCTCTTGATATTGTTTCAGCAGATTTGAGCTGGCAGAGTGAATTTATATTGGATCAATGCTTGGTGTTATGTGGCCACAGCATTTCTGCTCCTGTTTTAGCAGCCCTGAAGCCAGATTTGCTGTACAGTCAAACCGTGGCTTGAATTGGCACAGAAAGAAAAGCTACTTAAGGTCATGGTTGTGGCAGACTGCTGGCTCTGCCTCGAGCAGCTTGTGTGACTGCTCCACGAGCTCTGCTGGCTCTGAGCACTGTGGTGTCTGTCTGTCACAGTATTTATAGCTGGAAAGGGGAAAAGAGCTGGGGAAGTACAAAGGGAACGTTTCCACAGGTCTCCCTTGCTGTACCAAGGCATCATCCAGCCAAAGCCTGTGGTGAGCTTGTGGTTCAAGAGGGTTCTGCTCTCCAAGGCCACATTTTATAAAGCCAAGACCTCTCCTACAGACACACATCACTCTTTAAAGAGAAAGCATTATTCATTAAAATCAAACTCTCTGCTGGTGAGATGGAGCTTTCCTGGGACTTAATTATATCAAGTTTGGAGGAACAACAGGCAAGGATGTTAGGCTTCCTCTCCCATGTGGACAAGTTCAATTTCCATAATTTTAAACTCCCTTTAAAAATCAGGGCTGAGAGAAAGCCTTTGGAATAACGCTTTCTCTGGTTAGGAATTAGAAATTAATAGATCAGAATATTTGTATGAATACAGGTGTAAAATGGATCACAAATTCCATAAGCTGCTCTACTGTCTGGTAAGGACAGAGGACAGAGGCTCTTCAGATTTTATCTAAATGCTTCAGAGCAGAGGTGTTTCATTCTAGACAGACACTATTGCTTCTGTGCAGAATGGAAGACTTTATGGCAATAAGGGAGAATAATTACTCAAATATTTAAAGTTAATGAAATATTTAAGGTTAAACAAATATGTTGGACATGCTATCATAGGTATGATTTTGATTGCATCTTTTCCACTCATATATTTTATTCCAGTCAATAACAGTGGCTTCACTGTTCCCCCTCTGTCTGGACATTGCAACTACCAAAGATCCGGGCTCAGACAGAGCTGCCTGACATATTTTCTCCCCCACACAGCATGTAAGGAAGCCCCTATTTTGAAAAGTAGCTTACATGAGTATAGCTGTTGAATATCTAGTGTAAAAAACATACTCTGAAGTATCAAAAAAGTATAGATTCTTTGTTATTGTGGAAGAAAGATCATTAAAATGGATTCTCAGAATAGTGGGACCAGTCTAGCAGGTGTCTTCAAGCCACACACAGAGTTTGAGGTCAGACCTTTGTACCACATGGAACACCTGGGAAGCGCTGGGGGCAGAAAGCAGAGGCTGGGACAGCACAATGGGGCAGAACTTCTCCAGGTTGGTGCTGGAGCTGCATTTGAGGCTGGAGATCCTCTGGCCAAACTGGGTATTCATCACCTGTAAGAGGATCAAACACCAAGAGCCATTGTCTTACTTTGGTGAGAAGACCATGTGCATTGTGAATTCTTTCAGGATGGCAGGAATCTCCCCATCCAACAGCTGACACCCAAGCAGTCTCATGCCATTTCAAAATGCAGCAAGCTTTTAGGACTAGGGAGTACTGGTTGAAGACTCCTGAGTTAAGCCAGTTTCCTTTAATGTAGGCAAGGACACCTTTAGTATCTTTCTCTGAATGTCCATTTTGGAAAAAACTGACTTATAAAAACCTGCATACAAAAAAAGTACATCACTCTCTCATCACTTTGTGGAATAAAATGACAGCAAAAGCCCAGCCTTTTGATTTAAAATGCAAATAAGAAGTGTGTTCTGCAGGACTTATGACCTCCTCTGTGTAGTCACAGGTAGAACTTAGAGATTTCCTCCACTTTTAAGCTGACACTTAAAAAAAAAACTACTTTAGTGTGTCACTTGATAAATCTTTGTCACAAGATAAAGTCTTGATGGGATTTTTTTTTTCCTCAAAGAGGAAGTGAAATGAAAAAAAAAAGCACCACAAAACACATCTTGTAATAACAAATTTCAATAATTTCTGGAAATACACGTTTCACTCCTGCATTTGCCGCAGCAACAGAATTCTGAAATGAGAAAGAAACAATTGCTCTTACGTAGCACAACGTTGTGCTTGGACATGATCACATTTCTGAACAATTTTTTCACTCTGGCCGTGGACAGGCACTCTTCCATGTGGAGCCCTGCTGGACAAGGATGCCCCCCTCAGCCTGCCCTCGGTTTCTTGATGCTGTGTTGCTTTTGCTCTGTATCTGTCAGCCCAGGAACTCTTGGGAACACTCCCCAGCTAGCTTCAGTCCAAGCTGAAGGGCCAACTCAAAGAAATCCAGTGGCAGGTGTTTGTTCACAGAGGTAATTTTAACTCAATTGCTTGGGGAGCAATCAGGAAAGCAGTCTGGTTTTTGCTAAAAGGCAGCAAAAAATGGGGCAGGAGCCGGGGTGGTCACCTTACCACCAGCACAGCTGCTTGAAAACAAATGTTTGTCTGTCCTGTGTGGGCAGATGGCAAGTCACATTACCTGACTGCAATATAAATTAGATGTGAAATTGTGCAAACAGGAGTAGGAGAAATTCTTGTTGTTATGGGGTAACTAATATAAATCATCCACGAGTATTCACTCAAGTGTTTCTTCTTGGAACCTTTAGAGATCTGTCTTTTTTTACAGGCTACCTTTGATTAAGCAATCGATCATGATAAAACATGTTTCAGTGTTTTCAGGTGTCATTTAGCATATCTTCCCACCTGTAAATGGCAAATGCCTTCCTGATAAAGAGTGTTTGTGATTAAATGTAGTGGAGAGACTTCCCATTGACCAAAACCCCCTTCAATGAAACTTCAGTGGTACCTGGAGATCCCACCTGTTTGTGTGATAAAATTACATAAGCAAAACCCAGAACTGAAGGATGGGCATAATGTTACCTGGGAGAGAGAGCTACGGCCATAAATGATTGTTACGTGTGCCTTGCCTTCTGTTTGCTGTATGGAATCTCAGCACAACACAAACTGCTGAAAAGAAGGATTTTGCATCCTTTCTCCTTTTCTCTAGCAGAAGGGGCAGAAAGCCCCATGGGCTGTAATGTGGTATCAGAGCACTTCTTTGTATTGTCCTTTTGTTGTTGATACTTTGGAGGACTTAGGAACTCTAACCCAACTTCAACCTGCTTTTGAAATAAATATTTTTGAGGCATTTTAGTTATTAATGACCCTCACTGACCCCTGCCTAAACTTCCTCTGTGCCATTGCACTTCACAAAAATTTTGATTTCCCCAAACAGAGAGGCAACTAGTAAATGCCTCAGAGAGTGGTAACTGCTGCCAGAGGATCCACACAGGGTGGATCTACAAAGTGCTGTCAGAATTTCACCTCCTGATAACCCAGAAATACTAAAGGAACTGGCATGGATCAATTCTGCCATCATTTGTCTTCTTTTCTGAAGCTGTGATTTCTGTTATCTCAGACATGCTGCAGGAGATAGAAAATTCTCAGTTCCATTTTATTCCTCAGTTTGGAAAATCAAAAGATAAAGAAGATGTAGATCTGATGCTTAAATAGGATCAGGTACTTTAAAGACAAAACTATTTTCCTCTTCAGATGTTCCAGAAATTTCTTCTCAAAAAAACCCTCTTCTTTGTTCCTGTGTTTTAGAACATAGAAAACACATGGTGCTAAGGCTTCCCCCCCTTTATTCACACAATTTTCATCTTGCCAGAAATCAAAGTACTACAGAGGAGGTGGAAGTTTAAAACTGTCTATTCTCCTACCATTAAAAGATGCCTTTTGTATTCAGTTTCAGCAGCTTCAAATGTGAAAAACAAAAGAATCTATTTCGAAAAAATGTTCCCCATCAAATGTAATTATAAAAGAATTAAATATTCCAGAAGCTTTCTTTTTACCTGATGAGCATACACATGATTTTGTGGTCATGTCATGTTTTGATTCAGAAAACGGCAACTGAGTATTTTCTACAATTAAATAAAATCTGGTTTTCATGGGAGTAGAGTGATGTTGTCACTAATCATATCCTTATTTACCTGTTCATTTGTGTCCAGCCACTGCAAAAAGATTAAGGGTATTCCCGTATTCCCTGGATGTTTCCATGTTGTCAATATCAACCATCACCAGCTGCTCTCAGCCTTCCAGCTGCTGCTCCAAGGACAGAGCAGCCAAGCCTTTCTCATGGGCACAGGCAGAGTTTCCCAGCTGATTTTGATGGGACTTGCACGGGCGCATTCCAGTGGCGTTGGGATGACATCTCAGAGATCCGTATCTTCACTTCCTGCCTGAACTTGTCAAGGGCTAGAAGCACCTTCCTAACACTGCTCTGTGATGGGTTATAAACAAGACACTGAGAATGAGGGAAGGGTTTCCGTGCAGTGCTCGACGTAAGCACCTCCCTCCATCTGCAGAACACATCAGATCAAAGGAGGGAGGCACTGCAGGTTCCAGAGGGGTTTAGACCCTGCCCATTTCACCCTTGCACCATCGAGGTAGCAATGGACAATCGCTGCTGCCTCTGTGATTGTTGTTTTTGCTGTTTGCAGAGGTTGTCCTCCTCTGCGTGGCTGGGTAGGTGAGGAAAGGTTTGGGAACCTTACCTCCTCCACAGCCAACATCAGATCCAGCTGATGATTCACTTTGACAAATCGGTTGGAGGATTTCCCCCACTGCTGGCTTCCTCAGGGAGATAATGCGGTAAAAAGTCCTGGAGGAATGTTTTAGCAGACTGTCTTTTGGGAATTATTGTTGTTCCCATCTGTTCTCTTTACTGCCTCTGGGGATACTCTTCATTGCTGGAGATATTGTCACAGGAGCATTTCAAGATGAAATACAGTTTGTTTTAAATTATTATGATTCCTGCTTATTGACCCTGGTTCTTCTTGGGTGTTGGGACACTGTATGGGATGCTGTTTGTTACTAAGGGATTTCTTCTGCATTCTGTGCGTTATGGCTTTATCCTTCTCTTGACTTGGCGTTTCCTTTTAATCCTCTGTGCAGCGATTTTTTGTTTTTCACTCTGGCCTGGCTGCATTTTTTGCTACATTTTTTTTCTTTTATGAGAACAGAAACCAACCCTGCTCCTCCACACCCACCTCATGCTGAGTGAGATCACAGTTCCACAGATCCATATTAGGTGCAAGCATTTTCCCAAAGATTACACAGCAGATAAATCTCTCCATTTCAGCACGTAGTTTATTACTGAATATATTGTCTGCCTACACATGCAGGAACAGATAACCAGTGATTTATATTTTCATAATGACTGCTACAGTGATTCATTTACTCCGTGGTATATTGGTGTCAGGGCAAATCATTTATGTAAAAGGGGAGAGACATCGAAGAATGAATGGCAATATAAAATGGCACAGAAAGGAAAAGAGAGTAAAAAAAGCCTGGACAAATTAAAATGTTTTCAGTGGCCTGAGAAAAGTTGTGGCAAAGGAGTTTTTGTGTTCATGTTGTTTTTTTTTCCAGGGATGGGGCATCTATAACTTCTCTGGGCAGCCTGTGCAGTGCCTCACCTCCCTCACAGTAAAAATTTTTTTCCTAGTATCTAATCTAAATTTCCTCTCTTTCAGTTTGAAAAACCATTATTCCTTGTCCTATCACGACTGTCTCTCTTAAAGGGATTAAACAAATGATAAATTTAGTCTTTTCATGTCTTACTTGGAGTTAGTTCTGTAACTAGTTATGCAGAAATACCTTTAAAAAACCTCTGCCAGAAAGGCACTATTAACACGTTGAAGACATTACACAAAAGAGCCAGATCACCATCACTCGTACCACAAAAATCTCACTGAAGCTGGTAAGAACTGCTGTAGCCAAATCTGTCAGAAGTGCTGTTTACAAGAGTGCCTGATTTGGTGCTGATCAGCTGCTGGCTGATCATTTCATATCTGTGAATCTCCCTTCACCAGTTCACGCAAAGAAATGATGTCATAAATTCTTGTGCAGGGGGAAGTGCTGCATGGGTTAAGAAGTCAGAGACTTACCCAAATGAAGAAAATGACATAACAAAAGCTCAAAATTTAAATCCTGTGAATACTTGCTATGCACACTGAAGGATTAATTGAAAAATTCTTGGCAATAAGCACATTTGTGAATACTAAATGCATTCGCCGGTACTTTGCAAATAAAAAATGAGGCTAAGGTTATGAATAAATTGTTCAGGGTTTCTACTTTTAACTCTGGAATGTTTGCTGACAGCATTGTTGAAATCAGAGAGGGAATTTATGTGGTAATACTGAATAGGTTAAAGAAGAGATAACATCAGGACAGAATATTCTGAAAGAGCCTTCTGTCGTTAGGAGGTGGTTTTCTCCCCGTAACTTCTTTCACAATTGCCTTTCAGCAGTACCAAGCAGATCAGGGTTTTTTTGTTGGTTACATATGAGCTGAGACTTGCTATATCTACTCATTTAGAAATATTTTGTAGCAGAAAGCACGTCACAGCTGGACTTCAGCAATTTTTTATTTCAAACAAAACCACAGCTTTTAGTTAACACAAAGCTATTCATTAATGGCAAAACTTGGTGAGTGATTTCTGGTCAAAGCAAAATATTTCCTTTCCATTTTCTTGCATTTTCTCATTTCATGTGGCCTTTGAAATGTGCCCTGTCTAGATCCTATTAAACTACTGCAAAGCATAATTCCCCTGCCGTTGCCCAGTCTCCCATCACATTGACCAAAGCCAGTTAAATTTGGTTTGATTTTCAGAGGACCTTATCTGCTATTTGTCCCACGTTGGAATCCTACAAACTCAGAATTTGGAGTTTTAGTGTATAGTAATATATATGAGTCAAGATGGAGGATTTGGGGTGTTGTTTTTGTCCTTCTTCTTTGCCTTCTTCTTCCTTCTTCTCCATGAGTTTGGGTGGTTTTCTGTCATTGGGTGGTCATCAAAAGTGTAAATGATATAGGTGTCACCTTGTTTTGGGTAATTATCACTTAAATAACCTTGGTAAGAGTTAGAAGCTGGCCATTTTATCTTGTTTCTCTAGGCTGCTAGTTAAGCTCATGGCTTGTGAGCCTGTAAATACTGTAAATAGATAAGATATAAAAAACATTCCAAGACCAAATTTGAGCTTGGCGTTTCCTGAGTGTTATTCATCCTGACCTTGGCAGAGAAGAAAAGAAGCCAAAACCTTTACAGTCCTTCTTCAGTCACCTCAGTGAGGAGGTTGCTCTTTGCCTTCCAAATTTCTGGGCTCGTTTTACGCCCACTGCCAGGGTGGTGGGGACAGGTTTTGTTCTGCCCCTTGCTCGCTGCTCCTCTGCAGAGGCATTCCCAATGGCAGCTTGGGGAAGGCTTTTCACAGGAAGCCAGGCAGGATTGGCACCACCACCTCTCCCGGAGGGATTTCTTTCCGGAGGGATGTGTTCCACTCCATCACCCAAGCTTTCCCTGCCAGCCCAAGTCCTCTCCGGGCTTGCACCGCAAACACCTCGGGGCAGGGCTGCTCCAGCTCTCTGGCATCCAGAGAATCCAGCTCTTCCCTGCATCCAGCTCTTTTCAGGCTGTCCAAAGCTCGGCTCTGGATCTTGTTGCCCACTCAGGGGACAAACGAGACATAATTCACGAGTTCAGGCTGCTGTGTGTTAATGTAGGCTGGGAGCTGTTTCTGTTGCACCCGGCCAGCCACTCATTTTCTGCACTAAAACCAGAGAGCTTTCCTTACCCTTATCCCATCTGATGTGCCACAGGAGACAGGTAAGAGATGAAAGGGGTTCCAGTGAAACAATACAGGAGGTATCATTTGTCAGCTGTCAGAGCAGGAAGGCACAAGAAAGAGGATAGTGGTGGGAAGAGCTGAGCAATGACTTTTGGCCTTCCAGAAAAACAAAAAGAAACTCAACGAAACAAAACAAAACCAAAAAAAATCCCACAAAAACCAACCAAACAAAAAACCCAACCAGCGAAACAAACAAAAAACCCCCTAAAAATCTCACACAAAAAAAAAAAAAAAAACAAAACCCAAAAACCCCCAACCCCCCTAAAAGCAGAACCAAAACAAAACAACAATCATCCCAAACTAAAACACTGAGAATCGTATGGATAATTTTTATAGCTGAATATTGTCTTCACAATCCCAAGTACACTTTCACTTGAGGGTGAGAATTAAGCACGGTGTTGTTTCTGTCGGAAAGGTGTTAAATGTGGTGTAAATGGCTCTCAGATAGGAGCAAATAAAGTCGGGGGCCTCCTGATGCAGGGAATTGGAATCCCTTTAGTCATCCTCTGCTCCCACCTCTCACCATGTCATCCCTCCAGTAACTGAGAACAGGGAAGAGAAGGCACAGACGAATCTGATTCAGCTCAAGGAGAAATGAATTGGTGGAGCTGGGTAATGCTGTGAGCAAGCCCAAATCCCAAAGCACGAAATGGGATCCCTCCAATACGTTGGTTTCTTGAACATTGCCTCCTTCCCCCTCCAATCAGCAGCTGACGAGGACCAATAAATGCCAGCCTAACAGCCCTTTGGAGAGATGTATTGACATCATTTTGCCAGTGGGAACGAGATGGAATTGCAGCATATCTAGACTGTTTATTTTCACCACTTTTAAATATTCATATGAACACTTCTGAAGTTTTCTTTTTCCCACTGCCTCGAATGAAAAATAGGAAAAGGCATTTGGTGTGAATATTTTTGCCAAGGAAGAAAAAAAAAAAAGAGGTTTCATTTTAGCCAGGAAGCTGTTGTTTACAAATTGCCTGGTAGAGGAGCAGAACCACCTGTGTAATGCAGACAATGGCCAGCTCCATTCTTAAGGATATTTTCACCTCTCTAAAATAAGTGCTGTACTGCAGGCAGGAAAACAGCAGCTGCAGGCAAAACAGGGGAGATCTAAGTCAAAACAGTGCTATCCCCTTCCCCTCCCCTGAAACAAAGACAAGATGCCATTTGTAGGCGCTGGGGATCTTTGGGGTTGTGTGTTTGCAATGTTTTCTAGCCCCAGCTTCCACTAATTTCATGGAATTCTTTGTTTCATGGAATTCTTCTCCCTCCTCCTTCCTCTCTCTTGTTTCCCTCCAGTGCCTCCATTTTCACCTTCTTCATGTCCTTACAATCCGCACACCTGGAGAGTTTCTCATGAGATCTTTCTGTTCATTCAACCTTCCAATCTCTTCCCTCCTTCCACCAGACAAGCCGTGGTCCATATCCACACCCTTTCAGTGTGTGTCTGTAAGAGAGAACAGCACTGGGGCTGCACTCTTTATTACTGTTCCATTGCTATTCCTTCCTGGCCCATCTGCTTGCACTGTCACTCCTGTAAAGTTTCTCCTGGTAAAGAGCTTCCCTGGAAGTGTTCAAGACCAGGTTGGATGAGGCTCTGAGCAACCTGGTCTAGTGGAAAGTGTCCCTGCCCATGGCAGGGGATTGGAACTATGTGATCTTGAAGGCCCCTTCCAGCCCAAGCTGTTCTGTGCTTTTGTGGTTTTGAACAAGTTTGAAACATCAGGAATTATCATCAGAAATTTCTTCCATCAATACTGCTAAAATCAGATGAAATTCAAGTATGACCAGGCAGAAGAAAAACTCGTTTTAATTGGTTGCTTGAATTAAGAGCACCCTAAAGAACTAAATATTAATCTAAACTATGGAGAACTGTGATAATGTTTCTCTTTGACTGATATGATAAAATGCATAGTTGTTTTGTAAGTTATTTGAAAATTAATGCCACCACCCCCATTCTAAAAATGAAACTCAATTTTTTTTTCTGGAGTGTTTACATACCTCAGATTTTTATTCTCTCCTAATCAGAAGTGTTTCCAGTGAGCTCTATATTGATTTAAAAATAGCTGAAAACAATTAAGAAGAAATGCTGATTTCGATCAGCTTTAGAAAGAACACTGAAGATCTAATTATTTCACACACCCTCCCATCCCTTCCTTCCTATTGCAGAGAGATCATGGCTCTAAATGTGGCATCAACAGGAGGAATGGAAGGACCCTTTAAAGGAAGCAACTTGTTTAAATGGCTGCACAGTGGAGAACAAAATACAGAAAAAAAGAAAATATGGAAATGCCCCATTGTGTCTCTCAAATGCCTCCTTTCAGCTCCAAGGGGCCCAGCAGGTCTGGCATCCTCTGGAAGCCTTTTAGCTGAGCCCCATCTGCCTGACATTTGGGAATGCTACGTGCCTCTCATGGAAAGCTGCTCTCAGAGGATGGCTTTGAAGCATGTGGAACAAGCACCTCTCAGATTTCACTTCTGTGCAAGAGCCTCAAATGGCAAAAAAAACCCTCCCAAAAAATGCCATGGTGACAAATATTTCCTAAAGTGCAATCAGTGAGCAGCACTGGGACTTTTTTTCTGTTCTTTTCTTCACCTCACAGGGACTTAATCCTACCTTATCTGAAGTTTCAGGGATTTTATATACCTTAATGATTATTTAGGCCACATTAAAGGATTTACAGAAGGAATCTAAAGTGCAATATGCACTCTCTTTGTTAATCCATATGGTTAACCATGCTTGGTTTCCAAACCTGTGTTACTATTCAAGGAAATGTCTGGATAATCCATTCAGAATTGAATACTGGTGGGTGTTTCTTCAGTTTGCCAACTGAATACATGCACCAGAATGCATCTCCATTTCTCCTGCTCAGAAGTGTCTTTACCTTCAGCTAAGAGTGAGCTCAGGAACCTGCCTGCTCACTTTCCTGTCCCACTGCTGTGTTGTGAGAGGCAGAGCTGGGTGGTGTGAATGCCCAGAGGATACCCAGGGCTCAGACAGTCAGCTCCCTTTATCAGATCTCCACTTGTGCAGAGGAACAGGAGCTCAGCTCATCTGGCCAGCCTGGGTTTGGCAGCTGGAGGGAAATGTCAGATGCTCAGTGAGCTCCTAAAATGAGGTAGATGAGGGAACTTGGTGATCACCAGTCAGACTGGGGCTCACATTGTTGGTATCTGTAAGTGAAAGAGAGAAGAAAGGCTTGGGGAAATCCTATAAAGGCTTCCAGCTGCCTCAGCTGAGTGCTCCTCTGTGTGTTTAGACCAATTTTTAATTGAGGCTTTGGGCACCAACAGCTTAGTTGGCTTCTCCTCTTCTCTTCTCTTCTCTTCTCTTCTCTTCTCTTCTCTTCTCTTCTCTTCTCTTCTCTTCTCTTCTCTTCTCTTCTCTTCTCTTCTCTTCTCTTCTCTTCTCTTCTCTTCTCTTCTCTTCTCTTCTCTTCTCTTCTCTTCTCTTCTCTTCTCTTCTCTTCTCTTCTCTTCTCTTCTCTTCTCTTTCACCCCACAGTCATCCATGATGCTACTTAGACCTTATGGTAAAGAGCAAACAATTCAGTATAGCCAACTTATGAGACTAAGCAAGGTGTATGAGGGACTGCTGTAGAGGAAAAAGTTAAATGAGAAAACCCATTTTTTAATATATATCTATACTGTTTTTCCTTGCTTGAGACAGTCTCTATCAATGCCCTGCAACTGCAAAGCTCTCTGGCAGTTTCCACATCTGTGAGATGGGAAATGATTCTCTGTCAAGATCTGTCTAAAGAATGGCTCTTCCCTAAAAGGATAAGGAGTTAGAGAAAGTCTCTTCTCCCATACTCTTCTTCTTCTCCCTTGGCTTCCTTCAGACTCAAATGCCCCCTTGAGGATTTGTTGCAATTCATACACTTGATACTTAATGAAGATCTCAGTTTTTAATACTTGCCACAAATGTTCACTGGTTTCTAAAGATGCTCTGGATATGCTCACATCCCTCAGGCACAGTGATACAGGTTGCTACCTGGTCAGAAAGTAAACAGACCAAGGTCACCTTTACCAAGGTGAAAGCAACACCTGGTGAAAGATCTGATACCTGACGGTAGCATTAAGATACCCCTTATCCATTATGAAAGAAGTACTTGCAAAGAGAGAATATTTTAGATTTCCACAGCAATTTATGCACCTTTATAAGATATGTAATGAGAACACAGACCCACAGAAGAGAACTAGAAATGCAGCTTCCTGCCAAGTCCTGGAGGAGACCAGACGTGGCATTAAATATGTAAAACCTGGAGTGGATGTCTGAGTCAAGTGACTTTGCCAGGCTGAACTGCATTATCATATCCTGAATGTTTCCTCACAAAGGCAGCAACCTCAAACGATTAAAATTGATTGGAAACGGCAGAGTTAGGAGGCCTTTAAAAACAGTAGTATTGTTTTAGTTATTCAGTCGCTCTTCAGAGCAAGTATAACTTTTTTTTTTTAATGGCCAGCAGTAGTAACTGTGTTGCTTAGAAGTCTCCCAGATCATGAGATCAATCAGCAAAACCAGTCTGCAACCTCAGTGCTTTATTGATTCAGCTGCTTTTCCCCAGCAAACCAATTACAAACTGTTACTCTGTTACAAACCCCATTTTCTGCTGTTTGGTACCGGCACAGTTTTTTACTGTTCACAAAAAAATAGTTGATTTGATAATGAATTTTAATCTCCTTTCATCACTTTGGATGTCACTTTTCCCAATGATATGTGTAGCTGTACTTTCTCATCACTTTTGGGCAAATGATTAGGGATGGAGCTCCTGGGATGGAGTTACGAGTAAAAGATCCCCTTTAAAGAAAAACATGAGGAAGATTAAATGAATGCTGATATTAAATGATGGTGGAAAATCTGAAAATCTGTGCAAACAGCTAGAAATGTCTTCTTAAAGAGAGATCTTCCACCCCACCTGACCTGGCCTGCAGAGGGTATTTCTTCCACTCTATACTCATGTTTTATTTTGGTTTTATGTGCTGCACATTTGGGGTCTAAAACCTTTGAGCTGTCTCCAGGATGAAGAATGGAAAGGGAGACACACTCCAAAGCTGAAAAATTTAACTGGTGTAGATGTATATTAGACCAAAATTACTGCTGCCCTGAGCAGCATGGCAGAGTAGAGAACACAACCCTGTTGGGGTGCGACTTGCCAAAACCATAAATCAATAAGTGCATTGAACTAGAAGAATTACAGTGAGATATATGTGTGTGTATATATATATATATATATATATATATATATATATATATATATATATATGGCAAAGTCAGTTCTTTGAGGTCCTAGATGAGGAAAGATTTCCATAGAATCATGGAATGGTTTGGGTTGGAAGAGACCTTAAAGATCACCTGGTTCCATCCCCCTGGCAGGGACATCTCCAACTAGACCAGGTTGCTCAGACCCCACGCAGCCTGGCCCTGAACACTTCAGGGATGCTCTTTATCCTGTTTTATACCTCTTCATATCACTTGTACTCATCCCTCCTGTTTGGTGCAAGAAAAGACAAATTAAAGTTAAATAATAAAAAAGGTTAAAAGTAATGTTGCAAGCATTCCAATAGTTTGTTGGAGTTTTTTTTTTTTTTCTGGTATTTTTTTTCCCCAGCTCATTGAATAGACACAAGCAATTTTTTTACTCCTTCCCAGACAGTTTGTATAGAGAAGTAATATGAGAGGATTAAGTCTTTATTCACAACATGTGGACAAGAGAATTCCAGCTACATTCCTGCAGAACTGCATCATTCGCTCATCAAAATCCTTGCTGGCAATCAGGTTTTTATGGTGTAGAAATTATGGAACAAACAGGTCACTTGAGCTTTTGAGGCCTGATTAATATATTATGCCACAAATAAATCTGTAAAAGTAATGGACATTTCATGAATTTAACTGGAGAAGGAATTTACCTACAGTTTTTATGCTTCAGCAAAAAAAAAAAAAAATAAATTATTCCAAGTCCAACTAGATATTTGCTTTTGAATAAAAAAATTATTTTGTTTCTTTGCTCTACATTTTTTTTCACCCTTCTGAGTGTTATTTGAGCATAAATTTCAAAATGAAACGTCATTGCAAAATGCTGGATCAATATTAAACAAGTATTTGAATATTTCCCGTGAAAATAAAAAAAAACCCACAATGATTTTAGCCATAGTATTTGGAGAAATTTGACAAATCACATATGTATGTTTTGAGTTGAGAAAGTTGTACCATTCTGTTGTCTTATAGGCTGATGGAAATGCATGGTAAGAAAATTTCCTTGATTCATATTCTTTAAGCTTTGTTGTTTATTATTGCTGTTTACTTTCAAAATTAGAGCAAAATGGTTTGTGAATTAATGCCCTCCCTACTGGAAGCATTCCCAGTTTGTTCTTTGGCCTCCTGTCTTTCCCCAAACAATTCCTGCTAAAACATTTCAGGGGAGAAATAAGTGTCCATCAGGACTGTGGGTAGGGCTCCCTCTGCTAAACAAGCAGTGTGATTGCTGGAGAAAAAAAAAAATAATACAGGCCCAGCTGATGACATTGTAGTTGATACAAATCAGAGTGTCCCTGCACAGCCTCCCAGATTTTTTGATATGATATCTATAAATCAGTCTAAGAATCAATTTGAGCTTGGCTGCATGGATGGACATGAAGATGGAGGGGATTGCTTGCTCTTCAGCTATTGACACAGAAGGACACAACTTCTGTAATAGTCAGCTCTGTATTTTTATTTGATGTACAGCTTTTTCACATATTAAACTTCTGAAAGACTGCCTGGCAGTGGTAAATATGATCATCCTGCACTGGAGACTAATAAAAAGGGATTTTCAGGCCTCTTAGTTTATTTCTATCACTCCAAAGAAAAATCTTTTCATAAGGCAGTAAGTACATCAGCAGCCAGTTCTTTTCTAAGAATGCTAATTATATCCTCTCTGTATGAATTAATTGTAATTCCTTTTGACTATAGTGATATTGTTTAGAGGAATTATCTCTCAGGTCAGATGAAAAGGTTTGACTTTGTGTGACACACTGGAGTGATTTCCTCTCCATTGTGGTATTTAGTATTCCTTAGCAGGAACTTTGTGAAGAATTAAAAACCAAATTAAACTGAGAAAGGGGGCTCCTCTGCTGATTTCCTCATTTAAAACATTACATAGAGAAGCTCCTCCATGGACTGTCATGCACAGCCAGACAATGGAACAGACATTTTCTCCTCCACAGAGCACCTTTGGAGCAGCACCAGGACACGTGTCCCCAAGTGTACTCTGCTGTGACATGGCTACAGCAGAGACAAGTGGAGATTAGGACGCAGGTGGAAGTTATCAGTAGCTTCACACCTGCTTAGCCTGGTTCTGAAATTCCCTCTGATGTGTGAGAGTCTGAAACACAGCCTTCCTGTGCTGAGGTATTTTTGGAAACTGTGTAATCTGCAGGGAAAAGCGTGGGGTGCAAACCTCTCCTGAGCTCTTCACTGCTGCCTCGGGTGAGAGATTTTTGGGCACGGAGACTCAAGGATTCGGATGGTCTCCAGCTCTGCAGAAAGCAGCAGAATCTCCTAGGTTACACCTCCCATGCTCCTGAGCTTCCCAGGACATGGAGCACTTTGAAGC
>VZSR01000920.1:10206354-10235765 GCA_013398615.1 Brachypodius melanocephalos
CTGGGTTGGACTCGATGATCTTGAAGGTCTCTTCCAAAGTAGAAATTCTGTGAATTCTATATGAATGATGTTGGTCGTGTGGCCTCATGGAAAAGCAGGTGGGATATGTGGAGGAAGCTGGGCTGGACAAAGAGGCCTAATTCCTAAATTATTCTATGATTCAGAGTGAGTTCATCCACAAGAGCTTTTTAAGGCTTTCAGGAAGACTCTGACAACCAAGGAGGTCAAAAGATATGCTCTGGCACTTTATTCATACAACAGTTCAGTTAATTTAGCCTTAAAATCTCTTTTGCTGACGTGTCTTACTATTGCTCACCTGGCAGCTCACGTGGAGGGCAATAAACACTTCACTCTCAGTTATTTCTTTGTCCTCCCACCATTATTTCAGGAATTATTAAACAGAAGTTAAACTGCCACTAACACATTAGATCTGTTAGTGAGACTCTGCATTAACCCTACACAGTCTGTGAATTGTCCTTCTCTGGAACACAGCATCCCACTGGTTCTCATGGCACTGGCTCTGGCCACCAAAGCCCCATCTCCACTGACTCCCACACTGCTCCTCCACAGGCTGCTTTTGACAGCTCAGTCACTCACAAGCTGGCAACAAGTGCAAGACTCATGATGAAGCCACAGGGATGTGGAGCAAGAGGTTTTTCTGCACATACCCCAAGTTTAGAAGTCCTAGGAAGGCCTTGGGAGAACAATGAACTCATCAACTTCAAAATGCAAGGACCATTTGATCTGATTCAACTCCCCCGTGGAAAAGTATTCAAAGTAAAATTAGATGGAAAATAGAAGGGAAAATTGAGACCAAAATGCTAGTAGAAAATAATTGCTTTTCAAGTTGGAAGGTAGGGAGTGTGAAGTGGGAAATCTGGTTGTGTGCACCTCTGCCGGGAGACAAGAGAAGGGAAACAGAGCCCTAAAGCTTTGAGCACAGTGACTCTGGCTGGGAGATCCTGCACATTAAATGCAGCCGTGCATGATTGCAGCACTCAGAGGAATCAGCTGGTTTGCTCTCCTTCAGCTATGACATTGTTTAAATCAAACAAATAAGAGGAAGAAAAAAATCCTCTCCTGGACTGGCATCTTTTCACTCTCAGATGTAGGCAGGGATGTGCCTGGGGCAGAGATAGAGGCTGCAGTGTCTCCTTTCAGGTACAGCATCCCCGAGAATGGCAGC
Source organism: Brachypodius melanocephalos (assembly GCA_013398615.1). Classification (NCBI taxonomy): domain Eukaryota; kingdom Metazoa; phylum Chordata; class Aves; order Passeriformes; family Pycnonotidae; genus Brachypodius; species Brachypodius melanocephalos. Next base: position 10,207,541 of record VZSR01000920.1, read on the forward strand.
ACAACCCTTCCTCAGCAATATTCAGTGATTTTTGGTGTGTATTTTCCCTTTCTGCAGTGGGAGATGGATGTGGAGGAGAGTGCTCCATGACACAGCAGTTATTGTGCTCTTCCTCTCTGCTGAGCAGTGAGCTGAGTGTTGATCATGACCAAAGGAAAAAGAGTGAGAGTGCCCATTGTGCCCCTGCAACCATCCTCAGTCACACTCTGCAGAGATGCCAGTCCTCCAAAGGAAAGAAAATGTGCTCAATAAACTCGTGTCCTGCCCCCTTCTTTTTTTATTTCTTGCCGTATTAAAAGCAGTCTCTGTTCTCCTCAGCCTGAAACCCAGGGCTTTTGTTTTGATGGTTTCCAGTTTCAATAGTTCAATTTTAGTTTCACCTTCTAATTTGTATTCCTGGTATCAGCTGCTAAAGGAGCAAGTTAAATAATTTGAATTCACACTGATTTAACATTACTAATTGCACTGCCAAATGCTTTCCAACCTTGCTGTTTCTTTTTCAAGAGACATCAAAACCTCTGATAAGTTTAAGATCCTCCATACTTAAAAGAAGGGAGAGAAAGAAAGAGCAAATAAGGCAATAAACCTCGGTGGAGCAAATTATCAATTACAATCAGTTAACTGTGTTATCTAACACTGTGCCTGCCAGGGAGAGGAAAATTTTCCCTCTCTGTAGGTGGCTGTGCAGGTATTGCAGTAGAAGTGTTTGTGCTGCTGTCTCCACCAGCTCAAAGAACAACGAGGAGCAGCCCTGCACTGAGCACAGTCAAAGGCAAAACCTGGGGGAGAGGGGAAAGCCCTGGTTCCCATAGCTACAACAAGCCATTAGGAAGACACACACCTCCAAAGGCTGAATTAGAAAAAATGCTTTTAACTCAATGTATTCTCTTTAATTTCAGCAATTTTCCCCTAACTATTATACTGCTGTTCCCCTAACTATTATACTGGCTGTGTTGACAGCTGCTGGAGCTCTGCAGCCCTCACCTCCAGCAGCTGCCACAAAGAAGCCAAGCACACACTTTGGAGTTAAACCACCAATAAACAGCTTATCAGCAGAACCAAATCGCTCTCCTGCGGCCGGGCTGACCACCCCGCAACCTTATGGCAATTTAAGAGCTCAGAAGAGAAAGAACCTTGAAATAAGGGGGGTGTGGGAGTGGAGGGAAGAGAGCTTTGCTCTAAATCTGCTGTTTGTACCAGTCTGAGTGCCTGTATGAGGGGTGCAATTGTCTGAGATTAATTGATATTATTGCTATTGCTATATCATCATTATTACTATTAACAACAACAACAATAATAATATCATGGATGTACAGTGCACAGTTTTAGTACCATCACATCTTTTTTCTGTCTGTGATAAAGCAAGCTGTGCCCATATAAGCACTGACATAATTGTATTTACTCTGTGCATTGGTATGTGTGTGAGGGGCTTGTACTTCTGTAATTATATTACTGTGTGTAGCAGTCTGTGTAAAAATAAGTTCTTAAAATTATTTTCAGGAGTCACATTTTCCCCTTGAAGCCTCCTGCCTTTGTTTGCTGTTACATAACCACATTTTGCTTTGCTTTGAAATATTTTCCCTTCTCTGTTGCTGTTGGAAATACCCACGCAAACCAAGAGGAGAAATGGGCTATAAAGGGAACAAACAAAACTGAGTATTGACTTAAATTCGTTTTGGTCTGGCTCCAAATGTTGCCAAACACACAAGATAAATACATAGAGAGTGGAGAAAAACTGTCCTCCTCTCTTGCATGCTTATGGTGCCACTTGCAAATACCATAAATAAAAAAAAAAGGCTAGCAAGGATACACATAATATTAAAACATGCAGACTCCTTATGGGCAAGACCCAGATTCTCAAAAATTTTAAATAAAAACATCCCTGAGTACCCAATGGGAGTCAAAAGTATATGTAGGTAAAGAGAAGTCAACGCTGCCTTCACTGTATTTATCTCAAAAATATTCTCTCTTTTTCTATTTTTGTAATCTATTTTTCTTTTTTGCTGTTGACAGTCTTATAATTTTCATGTCTTTCAGGCCTACAATTTTATCATCATGCTTTATTGCCAAACTGAAGCTCGGTTTACAGTGTTTTCTAGAGGCTCAGTCAAAAATTGGACTCTTATAAAAACCTGTGTCCACACATGCATATGCACATGTCTACAGGCTATCACCCAGCGAATTTACAGCTGGGTGCTTAAAACCAGGACAAGCATTAGAAATGAAATATGACTAGCACTTCAGAAATGGAGCACTGGGTGAGAGAAACTGTGTCACATCCAAAATGATGAGATCCTCCTCCCTCATCTTGGGCAGTGCCTTCTTGGCACTACAGCTACATGAAAGCTCTCCCATTTTCTCTCAGAGTAATTGATTTTATGGTATTTCAGGCATCCCACCTTTGAATTCCACCCCAAACTCTCATCTAAGCCTTCCTTGCCTCAGTCTTTGGATAACACAAATCTCCTTGGCTGTGCCTCTCCTTGCCCCAAGTTGTCCCTCTGCTCCTCCCTGCCCACAGGAGCCCCAAACCGCTGCTGGTAGCATAAAGTTACCACCTTTATCATTAACACTCTTTAAATTAAAATGTCCTATAATCCCCAGTGTCACCACAGTGTGTCCTGCCCCTTCTGCCTTGTGGATGTGACTCCCTGGGTGCCTCCTTTATCCCGAGCTGTCTGTGCTGCACAGGAATCAGGTGCTGCTGCTGTGAAGAGATTTAAAAGAGAAAGGAGCAAATCCAGGTGCCAGCATTGCTTCCAGACTTCACAATTACTGGAGAAAAGGGTCTACAATGAATAAATTACAAGTTTATGGCATTCTCAAGGCAGCCCTTTATGCTGTCTTCAACCTTGACTTTATGGGTGGATTGTCTGAGAAAAACCGATTCACAAGGTCATTTCCTCCTTCATGATCCATCTCAAGAACCTTTTTTTACTGGGGTACCTGAAGGAAATTAGCCATTATACAACAGAAATGGCAAAAGGGTCACTGGCCAAGCTTAGTCTGAAGGGAGCACTTCCATGAACCCTATATTGTCTGTAAACTGAGAGATCTCAAGGCAGGGTATGTCCACAGGTCTGTTGGGGACTGTGATTGCTGCTGGAATACTACCATTACAAAAAAAAATAAATAACAGCAGTAATATTTGGGCCTTCATTAAAAAAAATCTGTCTGGATGACATTTATCAAATAGGCAATTGATACCATCCTATGCCATGAGGGTCTCATTAATGAGGCTAAAAATGCCCAGGATTGCCTAAATGCACTGGTGAGATTGGACTCCAGTCTACATTTTTGCACTCAATGTGCATTCTAGAACTATTTCGCCACAATGCTTAATGAATCTGGGAGCAAATTCGTTTACAAAAATAAATTCAAATAGACTTTTCTGAATCAATATTGCAGCATTTCACATTCTTGATAACTTGAATCATAGTGCTGAAGCAATATTCAGCTGCTGTAAATTGCCACAGCTCCACTGAAGCCAATAAAGTTACAGTAATTTATTTCATCTGAGGATGTGATTTTTTACAGAATAGTTCTGACCTTATTTAATTGTGTGGTTTGTTCATTTATTTGTTTTAATAAATGGAGGGAAAAGGGCAGATTCCTGCATTTGCAGGCAGAATGAAGTGATTACTTCTGCCAATAAACTGGGGGGTACCAGTGGCAAAACCAGGATTGCCAGCAGCTGCTGTTTTGTAAGGGAAAGAGCTCAACCCAAGAACAGAAACAGGGAATTTATGCATCTTGTTTTCTCTTTCTTTGTTTCTATAAGAGAAAAATGGGAGTTGTAGAAACACCCTGGAGACATTTCAAGATTTTGCATGATGTAATTTCATTAAAGTGCACTAAAACTGCAAATACATGCATGTCCCAGTGAGGTTTTCTGGTGGCCTCTAGAACCTGGCATTAATGCTGGTTAGAAAGAGAATTTCAGAGAAGGAACAGATACACAGGGATTTTTCTTACAGCATAAACTGGGAACTTTGGGAACTGCTCATTGAGGACTTTTTTTACCTGGATTGGACATTTCTAGGCCAGAGGTGTGAGTAGCCCTGCATTCAGTGACTCCCACTGACTCTTGGCAGCAAATTTATTCTGCAGCTTCCACAGGATTCTGTGAGAATTAATTCCCTGGCCTTGTGTGAAAAGATCTTTTTTTCTCTCTGCTCTGAAATTGATGGTTGATAATTTCATTATCAGTCTACCTGCTGTTGTATTGTGAGAAACAGCGAATAAATCACTTCCCATTCTTCATATCTACCTCAGCCATATTCTGTCTCTGTCCTCTATTATCTAGTCTATTATTATGTATTATCTGTCACCTAGCCTATCCACTCTCCATGTAACAAAACCGTGGGGTAAATTTGGTCTTCCCATCTCTGTCTTAGTTCCAGTACATCCCTTTGAGGTGGTGTGAAATTAATAATGTAGAGCAATAATATACAGTAGCATGTTATTTGATTTTTCTTCTCTTTGCCTTTCCTAATCATTCTTAATATTCTTTGTTTCTGAGTTCCTGAGCATTGGTGTGTCAGGTATTCAAAGTGTTCAGTGAATCCTGAAGGACTCCAAGCATTCTTCTTAAATGAGAAGAGGTAAATTACCACCTGACTGTCTGTAAAGGCTGTACATCTCTGCACAAGTGTACATGCAGATGTGTGTCAGCACTGCCTGTTTCTGTGTCACCCTTCACCACCCTGCAGTTACTAATATGGAATTGAATACAAACACTCATGATCTTCTGAGATACTTCACAGTCAGCTTTAGGTTAGCCTTTCACAAATACTTTTGTAGGAGCCAATGTTATCAGGGCCCTTCTTCTCTGCTTCCTGCAATGTTTATGGATATGTTGAGGAGCCCTGGGCCCAGGTCCAACCCATTAGTGGCACCACAAGTAACAGTATTATACTGTGAAGAATCGAATTATTCTTGTCTTTTCTTTCCTTTTTAAATTTTATTTTATTTTATTTTTCTACTTTCAAGCATCTCCTAATTGATCATTGTCATTTGTGCCGTGAATATTTAGTTTTTGCAAGGGCTGTTGGCTCGTGGCAATGGCAATGACTCACTGCCATTTTTTTGGGCAATGCAAAAAGACTGCATCACCTCTAATGTTTTTTTGCTCCTCACCTCTTCTGACAACTGTGTGATATGTGAGGCTGTGTGATGTATGACTGCCCTTTGCAAAAGCCATGCTGTCTTTTCCTTGGCATTTCTTACACATATTTTTTTTATTTCTTAATTACTATAGTTTCTAATGTTTGCAGTCCAGAAACCAAGTTATTGGTCACTAGTACCCATGATAACTCTTCAAAAAATTTTTGCTACCTCTTCATCCTGTTGCTGTAAAATCTTATTTCAGGACACTTCAACTTGTAGTAATGTGTCCTTTGCTCTTCCAGGGCCTCCATGCAGAAGGCAGTGAGTAAAATTGATGATAAGCACATATATAAAAGATCCCTCCTTTTCTGAGACCTCCAATTTTTACAATTTTTGACCATAGTTTTCTTCCTCTAAAGATGTTTTTCTCCTTGTGATGCAGTTGTCTGGGAAAAAAAAAAAAAAAAAAAAAAAAAAAAAGCCTTTTCTGAATTGATTGTTTATTCCCTACCTTCTCACTTGTCATTCCATCTCTTCCTTTGTGTACAGAGCACTAATGTCCTCTGGTAATGACAGCACTGCCATGCACTGCTGCCTTTAGCCTTTATTGAAGTTGCATCAATTTTCTACCTTGCCCTGACTTGCCCTGACAGCTACCTTCAGATTTTTCTATTGTGCCTCATATTGTGAATATTTATCCATTAGTTCCAAATCATTTTCAGTGTGAAAACAGATACTCCTGATCCTGCCTCATTTCCCCCCTCTCTCAAACACAAGAGCATGCACACAGCCCTGACTCCTTAATGGTGGATAAAATCACTGTTTTCCCTATGAGAGCAAAGAAATAGGGACGTGTCTTGAGCTGGAAGAAATTGATTTCTTCAAGGACTACCTTGGGAGACACATGTTTCATTTTGCACAAGAAGTGGGAGTGTAGTCATTTGACTTGTTGATGGCACATCCCAGGTACAGAGAGAGCACTCAGAATATTTCACAGGCAGAATTCGAGGACCATTTAAACTGGAGGCTTTTTAAACTGGATTAGTTTCACAGTACAGAGTACAAAGTCATATATGGACCTATGAGAATACTTGCTGCCATTAGATTCTTGTTGTTGAAAGCCCTTCTGCTGGGATGGCAGAGCAAAGACAAGATAAAGACACACAACCTTGCACAGGGCTGTCAACATGACAGAAAACTCAAAGACCCTGGAAACCCAAGATGGATTAGGTGAGTTAATTCCTGCAGAGAGAGGGGTGTACACATCCACTCTGGCAGGTACAGCATAATTTGGTCACCTGGGATCAAAACTGATTGCTTTGAAGTGGAATGTGTGATTGACAAGGGCCATTAAGATGGTCGGAAAAATGAAGAAGCATAATACATGGAGGGGTACTGGAAGAGCCTGGCTTGATTAATTTACTGGAATGGGGGTGACAAGAAGGATGGTTCCTGCTGATAGACACCTTAGTGGAGCGAATGCTAAACAGGCAGGGAGGAATTGTGGCCAGGGAGTAAAGCTGGCAGGAGAACAAACAAAGCACCCAACAGGTGAGAGAAATGAAGCCTGAATCTCTGGAGAAGGCCCCAAGCTGATGGGCAGGGGAGCTTTTGGAGCTTTGGAGCACCCTGGCAAAGAAATAAACCCTTTCTGGGAGGATGCACAGTGTCCTCACCACCTGCAGTGAAAACTTGGAGTTCCTCCTGCTTTTCCTACCAGCTCATTGCACATCCTTAGACACAACTTGCTGTTCACTGGCCTTGGTCTCCACGCTGGTAAAATCTGGGTAATTATACTGGTGGCTTCTGCAGAAAAGGTTGAAACCTGCCAGCAAGGAGGGCTAAGCAGCATAAAGGTGTTGTTATTCTCATTTCCAGCTACTTCAGAGGAAAGCAGAATCTGCCTTTCCAGCCATCAGGTGAGGAGGTGAGAACAAGGGCTGAGAGAATAATGGCTGTGTTACCTGCACAGCTGCAGGCAAACCCCCAAGTGTTTTATACAGAGAATAAAACCTAAAGACAATCTTTATTTACTTAATAATTCACCTCTCCATGTACCACCAATGATGCTTTGAAATTAATAAATTCCCTGACAGCAGGGAGTGTAACTCTCTGCATCTTTTTTCACAATGATTTCTTCTGATCATTGCCTTTTCCACAATAAGCATCTATGCTGAAAGTAGCTGCCTCTTGCTCATAAATGAATAGCTGCCTTCATGGTCTGTACCACATTTATTTTAACTTGGTCAGACTGGCTAAATTTAGATGACTGCTGCTGAAATCTAAAATTCAAAGGAGGTCAAAGTTAGCCAGATTAGTGCGTTGTCAGCTGCGTTTTAAAATCCTAAAATAAATTCCTAAAATATTGGTGTATTCCCCACCAACCAGGGAACATTAATCACATATGAGGTGAAAAAATGCAGCTGATCCCACAAATATTTCCAAAGCTAAATTTATGGAACCACTACTCACCCACAGATAACACTTCTTCATCTCTGTTGCCAACAGTACCTGTTTTAATAGGGATCCTTTAGGTGTCTCTGCTCTTTGGCCATACCTCCATCCTCTGCAGGCTTCCTAAAGATGAGGAGCACCAATATGAAGCACTGAAATTGTCAGCTGAGATTTCACCTGGGGCCCAAGGGTGCCAGGCTGGGGTCCATGTGGTTTGTTCAAAGCATCTTCAGCTCCAGTTTGACTGATGTGGGAAATTCTTGACTACGTACTGGTCCTTCTGGAGCACTGGGAGCACTGGGAGATCTCGTTTTTCTTTGTGAAAAATGTTTCTTTTCTCATTCTGTCACGAGATTTTTAAATAAACAAGTAACACTAATGCAGTTTTGTAGCAATATTTCTTCTGTGTACACTCAAAGAAATGCATGTGCAGCCTAGAGTTTAGTCACTCTTTTCCATACAAAGGTGGGTTATATCAGTTTTAGAAAGATAGAAGTCATTGCACGTCGCAGAAAAAAAAATCTCTATTTAAGGGCAGATGCCCCCAAATGCAACAGGACATGATTCTCCACTACTTGCACTGTTAAATTTCTCAGGCTATTCAGATTCACATTGACTACACTGAAAAATCCTAATAAAACCAGATTGCCAGACAGAAAGAGGAAAAAAGGTTATGCAAGATGAAAGGGCTGTAAGCTCAAAAGTTCATTGAGACTGTTACAGAGCATGATCAGATTTACACTTCCAAGTAGTAAAAGGATGATGAGTGTTTGACAGTGCCAAATGGGGTCTTTAGCTTTTTGTCTAGAGGTAGCTCTTCTTGGTAAGCACAAGCATCTGTCTCTATCAGGAAATTCACTGATCCAAGGCAGCACAGAACTTTTGCCTTCAACATGACTTTCATGCCTTCCCTCTCAGTTTGCTTCAGCTTAAGGTACTTTCCCCCTGGTGCATTCAGTCCAAAAAATGCCAGTGGTGCTTCAGTGGTACCCCTTGTTTGCTCAGAACCGCTGTGAAAATAATAAGGCATTTTTATTTTGAGCTTAGAATTGAAGGCAGCACTGTGCACCCACGGATGTTCAAAAGCCTAAATGTGGGGCTCATTGTAACAATGACAAATCAGGAATATCATCAGTTCTTCTGCAAACTCTGAAACTGGACTTCATCTCACGCTGCTTCGTGTAATTTAAGAACTTACAAGTCACTGATGTCCCCCCTCCATAGCCAAAGGAGAGGGAAATACACTTCTAGAGGAAAAGCCCTTCCAGTTTACATTGCCTGTGCCCATAGTAAGCTAAAAGTTAAAAAAAGCTTTTATTAGTGACTGAACCATTAGATGATCCCACATTCACTGCCACTTTCATTTTAACTGGGCAACAGGCATTGCTGCTTTGCAAGATTTTGCCTTGAGGAAGGTATTTTTACTATGGCTCACCAAAATATCAAACCCAAACAAACTGTTTGAAGTGAAAAAAAGAGAGGTTTTTTGGCCAGACCTTGTCACATATGTTGCCTCTTTGCCAAACCACATCCCAGTGCTCACCAGTCACTCCTGGTTTCATGCGAGAAGATGCATGAAATTGTGGATTGAGGATGCATGAAATGTGCATTCTGACACGTTGGACAGCAAAGCCAAGCAATGTTACCTGTGGAGGGTGGCATTCCCTTCACTGGTGGGTGTTAGACAGAACCTGGTAGCTCACTTAATGTAGTTCCTTCCAGCCCCTTTCCTACACATCTCTGGAATCACTAAAACACCAAAAACATAAATAATCTGAAATGACTGCGAGATGGGGAAGAGGGTTACAGTGTGCAAACAGTGAGTGTTTAGTGAAAAACAATAAGAAAAGAAAAAAGGAAACCATTTTTTTTTTTTTTTTTTTTTTAATGTCCCAGCCATGTGCCAGTCCCCCAGTCCTCCTGAAAGGCTTATTTCAAGATGTTGGTACTGCATTACTTGACAGCCTGCTGCTTCCAAACTCAGAATTCCTGGTGAGCTGCAGTCTGCAGTTAAGATTTGAGCATTCAGAAAGGACTGGTACTGAATTTCGATGCATGTAACTCTTAAATTACACAGTGCTGTAAAGTATTGATGTTTATACTTGATAGCTTTAATATTGCTATTTATGTCTCAATAAATTATACTTGCAGAAGTAAAAACGGAAAAGCCAGACTGCATTAATATCTACACTAAACATAAATCTCAAAATATAATTGATATGGATATTAGCAGTGCAATTTCAATAATATTAAACATGCCCATGGCTTGTGAGAGGATCTTCTAAATGCAATGTAAAAGGGATAATGTGAATCAGGTAAGAAATATTTTTTGCAGAAGAACTGGTTTGAATGGAAGATTAAACCCCAGGTATTGATAGCAGACACTGATTTGAAGTGGGAAACTTAACACTTTTGATAAACCAAAGCAAGTTTAACATGAATTCTTTTTTAATATGACACTAAAATGTGCCTCAAATTTGAGGTCTGCAAATTATTCCTGTAATCACTGTGGGGTTTGCAGTGGAGCATACTTACATTATTTTCTCTGGAGAGAAGACAAGTTTTTACTTGCCAGTCATGCTCCACAAAAATTGGAGATGGAAAACATCTCCCTAAAGTGAAAGTGTGTCTATTAAATATTTAAAAATAGGCACCCTATAGCAGAAGTTATCTGGCAAGTCAACTGCAGGCTTGTTGATGCCTCAGATCGTATTTCTGAAACAGCAGGGCACTGCATATCACCCTGAACAGGGCTGTGTTTTTACAGCAATAAATCAGTATTCAGCTCCTCTTCACCATCTGACTTACAAGATTGTTGTTCACATTATATGTTTGTGCCTATTATGGGCTGGAGGAAGCTGAGAAACTCATAAAACGAGCTTATCTTTTGTGTTAGGGTGAGAAGTGCTTTAAATTGTTTCAGCCATGAACTCCATAGATAGTGTAGCTACCCATATGTGAAATTACATTCCATAAAACAGCAATTTCACCCAAATCCATTAGTGAATTTTCTAGCCTCCATGGGTTCCAGCATGGTTTTAATTTGAGTAGGGCATCTGCAGAGAAGAAGAGGATTGTTATTTGAAAAACATTGTTGGCAGACTTTCCTGCTCTGTGGAGGCATCTGAGGAAACCTCTGGAAAAGTTGTCAGGGTTGATTCTTCCCATTTCCTGGTGAACTTTCATGTATGAAGAGATGGGGTGGAGGAGGGTGAAGTGGGGCTCCTGCTTCTCTGGGTGCAGGAAAAATGAGACCAGGAAGTGCAGATAAATTTATTTCACTGTTACATTCAGCCTAGAGATTGCTTTAAAAATGTCATTGATTTACCACAGCAATCTGATAGTGTCAACACAATTAATTATCTTTTCTCCAGGTTATTTAAAGATGCTTCAACATCTGAGCTGCCTTTCTGGCCTTCTGTGAATGCCATGCAGCAAAATTTTGGAAAAAAAGCCCTGAAATTGTAGACATAAAGACAAAAAAGCTTCTGTTTTAACTCCTTTTGCTCAGCACTTGACATGATTACAGCACCTTCAGCATGCAGAAAATATTCAAGTTTCTTCAAGCATCGTGGTAAACTTCCAGTAATCAAGACAGGCATCCACTGTGCACTACATGGCTTAACAAAAAATGTGTGTATACATCCAGAAAACAAATTGGGACTCTGAAGGAAGTGGTATTGGTGGGGCTTGATGCTGGCTGAAGTCTAGACAAGATTTTTAACTTGGTTCATAAAAGAGAATTCCTGCACTGTAAGGGGAAAAGAATGTTTTGGGCTTGATAACGTAAGCACATGTTTTTGTTTGGATGGCATACTCATCCATCACTTGTAGAATGGACTGTTAGTATTTTCCATGAGACTCTCTATTCCAGGAAACTTGTTCAGGATGAATTATTCCATTTACTAGTGTAGTTTTATGCTGGCATTACATAATGCCAGAGTGCTACAGACTGCACAAGTTAGCAGCTGACTTCTGAGCAGAGTTTAATAATGATTTCATGTGCAAAGAGCCACTCTAGAGCCAGCCAAAACAAACTGGAAGCAACTCGTTGTCTCAGAATTAGAGTTAAATCCCTAACTGATTTGGGTCTGCATTGCCTGGAGGCACTTGATCTTTTTCCATCAAACACTCACTGAGATTAGCAGCATGACATGGCTTTTTTGATGTAAAAGACAGACAACAGCAAGGGATTTTCTAAGAGATGTTTCTGATTCTGGACTGTTTTTCCTGCTGCCATGAATATCAGAGCTAATCTCTCCATAAGTGCTGCAATTGCTTTTTTTCCAGAATTGAGAAATTTAAGAAGAATCTGGAGCAAGGGTGAGATGGGGCTTTTTTTGTAAGCTGTAATGAAGTAATGGTGCCAGCCCAAGATGTGGGGAGAGATTCATGATTCGTGATGAGAGATTCATCTTCTTTAACTGCAGATGTATCCAAGTATAACATTTCACCCAGAGTGGTTTCTTTTGAGTGAACCTGTGTCTATAGTAGTTGGGAAAAAAAAAAATCCTTGATTGAGAATATCTACCTCACACTGGACATCTTGCATAAATTTTGACTGTCTTTAAATTTATATATTGGAAATGTTTATTATCGGAAATATTTGCACCTACTAATTTCCTGCTCTTCTATTGATAATGGAAATACAATAATTAACAATCTGCCATGTATAAGGGAAAAAATACGAAGTGCCTCATGAAAATTGAATTTTGGGATTTACCTCCAGGTCTCCTTTTTATCTTGATTTTGTGTATCTTAAAGGCAAGAAATAAAACATGTCAGACAGAAATACTCCAGATCTCAGACCACCATCTGCACCCCTAGTTCACTAGTGTTTTTTTTTTTTTCCTTTTCCCTTTTCTTGCCTTCTGCTATTATTACTTGCCAGATCTGGGACCTTATTATCCCTTCCCTCTCCTAGCCAGACTCGGAGCAGGAACACAGAGCATGGATCAGTGTCTGAATATTTCCTCACAGCTCAGCAGCCTTGCTGGCTCCCATGCATGGAGAAGTTTTGGATTTCCCAGCAGTTTAATGCTGTGGTTTTTCACATTTGTCTTGCAGGCAGTTGCTCATCTCAGGCCAGGCAGGCACGGAGCTGAGGACAGACACACCAGAGGATGAGCAGGCAGCCTCTTGTCCATGAGAGGAATCCTTTGAGGTTTTGTTCTCCAGGGCTCTGCATGCTGGGGAGATGCTCTAAAAAAACCCAACACCAACAAATCCGAGGGTGCTGCCCTGTCCCTACACCCAGCTCCCTGAGCCTGGTGAGCAGCAGTGTGATTTTTGAATGCTGGGGGAAAAAGAAAAGCCAACAGAAATTGCTTCACACCAAGCAGAAACTCACAGGAATTAACCAAGAAATTAAATGCTCAAGACATTTTTGTCACACACATCTAGCTTGCTTCCTAATTCCCATCAGTCTATTTTTTTTTTCTTCCACAAAGTCATAATTTCTGGCATACTCTGCAGTCTGATGGTGCTACAATGACTTTTTTTAAGGACATCTCCCTTTGGAATATTTGTGTGTGTGGTTTCTTTGTTCTGTGAGCAGAATATGCCTGCCAGTGAGACAGAATCTCATTTAGTTACAAAATACACTGATTCTCTTAATGAAGTTGTGGATCTGCTCTGCAGATGAGGGTCTCCTCAGCTTCTCTCAGTAGGACAATTATGGTTTGTTTTAAAAGTACAGAAATTCTCTGAGGCACCAGCTCCTTCAGTTTTTTAGCAGGCTTTGTTGAATTATGGGGATTTTTTTTCAATGCAGTGCCACAAATTTGGCCCTGCATTCAGTCCTGAGAGAAAGGCTTTAGTTTTTTGGGGGGGATGTTTTAGTCTTCATTTATCACATTACTATTCTGCAGAGGTTTGCTTGAGCAGTCAGAATTGAGTTGTGTCACATGAGCATGGATTTTAAATTAGGATGGGGTCATCCTCTTCTGTGCGTGATAATCATCAGCTGCCTGAAGCACACAAGAAGATGTGTTCAGACAGGTAGGTTTGAGCTTTCTGGTGATGAAAATTGCACAAATCTTAAAATTTACTAGGCCATGCAATTAAACACTTGTTCTTTTTTGTTTAGGCCCTGTAGGTGTATTTTTTATTCATTGTGGATCTTCCTATAAAGAGGAATCTGACTATCATGCACAGAGGCATTTATTCTTGCTTTGTTATATGAATCCACCTCCTCTTCCTGAGTTTCAGCTTAAAACAGTTTAAAACTCCTTAACTGCTTCTGCTGCCCATTCTGGCCACACTGCTTTACTTCTTACCATTGTACACATATTCCATCAGGCATTTGCAAAGCTGAAGATGCTCTGGAGTGGCAGAACTTCCCATCTCATAACATCCACGTCACATATGCATCCCATCAGCCTGAAAATCTATCCCTCTTCAGCCCTTTCAATGTGTTGGTGTTAGGATTGGAGCTGATGTTTTCATCCTGAGCAGGAGTGCCCACAGCACCCAGACCAGACTGGCAGAGTGCTGAGCTAAGCACAGGGTTGACATAATATGCCAATCCCTGCCCTCAAACCTTGTGAGCAAAATAAATGGGCCCAAGAGCAAGAGGAGGGAAGAAGAGAGGTGCAGTGACAGATCAAGGTCACACAGCAGAAGCCTGTGGGAGCAGTGGGACCAGAACAGAGATTTCCTGAGCCCTGGGATAGTCCCTGTTGCACCAAGTGTGGGGTATTTCATGGAGGGGATCCACAGGCTCTGAAGATTCAATTATTTTTTATTTTTTGTTGCCTTCCCTCTGCTGCCCTTACATGTGACCAGCAGCAGCTGTGGTGCTGGCTACTGCCAAAGTAGTAAATAGAGTCTTTTATCCCCACTGAAAGGGGAGTGAATGATGTAATTTGGCTCCCCTTCCCTCCTGCTGACTGCCAAGGCATTATTTCTGTATCAGTGCACATGGCCATTTGGCACAAAGGGGACCCCTCTCTTTGTGGCAGTGGAGGCAGGATGTTCATTCTTTTTGATCTACCAGTAGCGTATCTGGAGCTGTGCTGCCACGTGTCTTTCAGGAGGCAGCTGACTCCCGGTGTTCCCTCACAAAAAAAGGAGTGTGAGCTCCTTTCACTGTGTGTGCAGAGCCCGAGGAGGTGACCACAAACCTCCCCCAGTGCAACCCTGCTGACCACAGTCCAATCGTGCCGTGTGCTTTTAGTTTCAATGGGATACCGAGGCTGTTTGTGATGCTCATTGGGGTGGTTCTGCTCCAGAGCACCTCTGCATTAATTCATTAAACTCCTTTGTTCTGCAGCCTATAAATTTAAGCAGTATTCATTTTAAAGGCTGGAGGAAGGATTCAGATACTGTGCAATGTAGGAAGTCATGTGGCACCCACAAGGCTGTATTTCTGCCTAGTCTGCCTCCCTCTTCCAACCATATGAAAATATTCTGACTCCAGTGTCTTTACATCAGGTCATTAACTTTGGTTTATTGCCTGTGAAGACAATTCTGTGAACTTTCTTTTTGATTTTTGTGAACAGGAACAATTTGCTGGAAAGGGTGGGGAAGAACAGCATTTGCCTTCTGATGCCAGTCCGGATTTATGTGTTTGGATTGTCTAAGACCTGGATTTACTCTGTTGTCTCCTTGAGACCTCCTGTACCTCACATTGAATGAGGTGAGGGTATTGTTATCAGATAATAATTTTTTCCTCTCTTAGGATATCAGATAATATTTTTTTTCTCTCTTAGGAAAATATAAGGAAGTCCTGGACAAAAGAATGCCAGCAGAGCTGCTAAAACCATTAGGCAAATGATAGTGAGTGGCTTTTTCATCCTGTGTTTGTCTCTGTTAGGAAAGAAAGAGATTGCTTTCATTCAGGTAGGAGACACCTGACAAAGTAAGAGAGTCTGCAGTCTCAGGATAAAAAAACAGAAAATGCAGTATTCTATCTCAGTCTGAACTGGCTGAAAGAGAACTTGCATAACGTCCACCACAACACACATAGAAATTCACAGAGTGAGAGAATGAGATGGTCCAGAGCCTCTTCCCAGCCCTGTTCCTCTAACCAGGACAGAATCAACAAGGCATGATTTTTAACTGCACATTAATTATAAGCTCGACAGTTCAGTATTTCATTTTCACTACAATTTCAACTTACCTGCGTTGCCAGAGGCAGCTCTCATGTCTGCTCACAGGAGTGCTGTGAATGAATGGTTCAAGGTTTTTCCTGGCCTCCCTGAGCTGACAGAGGCTCATTCCTTCCTTTGTGTCTGGCAGTCAGAGCAGGGAGACAGATTGCACACGCCTGCATCTGTAGCATCCACACTCTGCAGTAGTTGTGTTCATTGCTCCACACTCCAGCGTAAATCCAGTGAACCCTTGAGCATCCAGATGTGAGTCTGGCGCTGGAGAGCAGGGGTACCTGAGACGGTCTCAGTTTCAGTCTTTGCCTGTGGATGATTCCGGTCAAAAATCCCTGGGGCTGATCCCCAGGGGCAGCCCAGTCACCAAAATGGACTCTCTGGGATATGACTGCCCTTTATCTCATCCTGCCAGGGTGTTGCTCCTGATCCCACCACTCCCTCTTCACCACACCAGTGCCATGGGACTGAACTGCAGAGGTGCAGTGAGCAGCACAGAGAGCAGTGCAGCAGAGCCTCAACCTTTCCTTATCCTGCAGGATGACACCTATTTGGGCAGAAGGATGGATTTGTCCCTTCATGCATAGAGAGAACACAATTGCCTACTTCTCTCTCCACTTACCCACCCCTACCTCCAAATCCCTTGGTTGCGCCATCTGTATCCACATCTCACACAGTCTTTTATTCCCTGAGTGGCTTCTCTTGCCTTCTCCTGTTTCCATTCAGAAAATTCTTCATTAAAGAATTTTTCTCGAGAGAAGAAGCATTTAGCTTGAGGACAAGTATATGTGTGTGGGTTTTTTTTTCCAGTAGTAGGATCTCTGCAGCCAGTCAGAGCCAATCTGATACAGGAGGGCTCCAACTCAGACTTCTTGATTCCACCTTGGAAAAAGTGCTTGGCCCATAGTGGATGTAGAGTTTTGTCACTTAGAGGTGAAGCTGCTCCCTCTGAGGAAAGGAATAGAGTTCAGGGGAGAGCCACAGAGGTTCAGCCTTTTGCTTCTGCTGTTTCCAAAAGAAGGAGTGCTGCAGATGTGAGGGGCTGTCCCACCATGTTTTGCTGCCACCCTGGCCATGAATATCCTCTTTGGGAGTAATCTGGCTACCAAAGGGAAAAAACTGATGGTGCTGATGCCTCCAGTCACTGCCTGCTTTGTGGATGCCTGTATCTCAGTGTGTGTGGACAAGCAAAGCAGCTGAGGAAAGGGTGGCCCCAGAACTTGCTCCCTGCTTCCATTGGAATTGCTCTTGGCCAGTGTGGCACTACCAGCTTGCCCAGTGCCCATCTCTGGCTGTGTGGGCACAGAGCCCAGCAGTCCAGCCTCTCACTGGCCTCTCATTCCTGACTGTCAGCTCTGTCTCTGGTTGTACTCCTGTCTCACAGGACAAGCTTCCTGCTGGCTTGTCCAAATAGGTTTTTATCCTGTCAGAAATGCATGGATACTCTGTTAATTTGATAATTTGCTGAGGCAGGATCATACACAATATCATTCATAACAGCTTAACTTAATTCCTTAACTATTTTTGTTGCACAGTGAAACCTGTGAGTGACAGCAGTGGATCTAAATCCTGCCTTCCCTAGAGATAAAGGTGAAATTCAACCATCACTGGTGTTAGATTCAGCAATGGCATTAATGGCAAGAACCAGAGGCTGTGGAAAAGGTCTTTACAACCAACTCAGTCTTTCATTAAGGAAAAGACTGGATTTTGGATTGGGAGTAAATGTAAGTTTTGGAAGAGAAAGGATGAGTTGTTCCAAACATCACATCTCCAGGACAGTCCTCAGCCTCTGAACTTCCTTTGGCACTGCTTAAAAATAACAGATGACTTTGTGACAGGTCTGAAAACTCCTCAGAGATGGACTCAAGGAGGAAGATTCACGTCTGCAATCCAGAACTGGAGCCAGGCATAACTTGTGGAGCAGAGCCTTTTCCTGTACAGGAAGGTTTACATGAACTTCTTCCTGAGTTACCTCTGCTGCTGAGGCAGTCAGTAATAGTTGACTTTTGTTGGACTAAGCTCACTCTCTGCTAATGCTTCTGTGGAAGAGACACACTGGGACCTGTTCTGAGCCCTGCCTGCCTCTGTGTTTGGGGTATAAAACAAGATGCAGAGTGTCTGCTCTGTCCTCTCTGCCAGGGACAGGATGTCCTCAGTCACTTGATAAATGAGGAAGACTTTCCCCTCTGGTCTGTGTGTGTGTGTCCCCAATATCTTAGCTCTAAACCTCTCCACAGTTTATTGGAAACGCTCAAACTCCCTATCTCCAGGGCTAGCCACTTGGCTGTTTTTTTCACTAACACCCTAAAAACAAAGTCCCACAGGCCTGTGGATGCTCTAAAGCCAGAGCTTTGTTTCCAGCATCTCTGCCATGGTCAGAAATGCTCCTAAGTACATCAGCATGGCACTGTAACAAATGATACAATTATTCCTGCATACAGCACTGTTTCAAAGATACTTATTTTATCAGCCAGTGCATTTCGGTGGAATTTATTTCCCCTCTCCTGTTATTCATTTACTTCTCTGCTTTCATTGCAATAAAACTGAACAGAGGGGTGAAAATCTGGATGTCAGTTCAAAATGTTGTAGTAAATAATTCACAGTAATATAAGGAGAAATTGCTTTCTGCTGACTGCAGCTCATGCAGGGCATTGCATGCAGCTCAGCCCAGACAAACAGGGTCAGCTCTGGATACACAAATTTACAGTCTGTCTGTCTTCTGTTTCAGCCTTGTCTGATGTTATATAGGCTGTATGAAAACTAGTGCCAGGTATTGACCCAGAGTGGGGTAATGGATGGCACAGCTGGCTGAGGTAAACAGAGAATGTTTGTTTGAATATTGTTGAATGTTGAATGTTTGTTTGAATATTGTTTTCTTCGCAGCCCCTTTCCTCCTTCAATGCTTTTGTCACGAAGAAAAGGCAGAGAAGTGAAATGTGAAACCTCCCAGTTGCCTACATCTGTTAACCAATTTGGTTTTTTTGAGGTGGTGGAAATGGGAGGGTAGAAAAGGTGAAGGTAGGAGTATGTCTTAATCTACAGGAGAGCCAGGTCAGCAAATAAACGTAATCATTCTTAGAGTTAGTGAGATCTGTGTCAGTCACGTTAACCTGTGGGACCAATGACCCGTGGCTCCCACCTGGAGCGTGGCTGGAAATAACAGTTCTGACACTGCCCAGGACTGCAGATGGAGCACAGACTTCCTGAGGCTGCAAAGAGTGATTGAAAACTATCTGGATTAAGGAAACTAAAACCAACCAAACAAATGGGAAAACAGCAACCCCTGTCTCTGCAGCTGGTTGACAGAACATTAATTCAGACAGCATTCAAAACATTAATCTTTACTTAGTTTCCAAATCTGAGCTGAAGCAGACAGGCTGCAGTTACTGGATTTAGTATCGTAACTTGTGCTTTTTAAAGTTGCTTTTAATCTTTTTGATCCGTGACAGGGTAAAATATCAGGGTGTGTCAGAGCTGGCAGCTCTGCAATGGATAATCTGGCTTGTAAATGCATTGCCTTGGATTACCAAATGGGAGAAAAAGGTGTTGGATAAGAGGGGTGCAGGCTATTAATTACACTTAATATAATGGTCTGCTGGATACAGTGGTTGCACAATGATGGGAGGAGGAGGAGTTGGGAGGAACCTTTCTGCTTCTATTCCATACTTCTTAAATGACAATACACAAATTTTCATGCCGCACCATGCATGCTTTGTGTTTATTAATGTTTAGGTAGCTGGCCTTGCAAAGTATGGCCCATGAGTGTGGATGATTTGAAAATAATGACTCTGACATTATATGACCTTTAGGTGCATTGACAGCCACTCCAGACTACATGTTATTTTCTGAATAAAAGAATTTTTATTTTTTTTTCTGGGGAAGTCTGTGGATGGAAGAGCTTTAAATGTAATAAAGCCAGAGTTATAGTCAGAGCGACAGCCCTTGTTGTGGAACACGCTGTAGGGGACAGGAGATGATTTCTGTGCATGATAATGCATTTGCTTTTAAATGCTATCACTAGATTGATAATTATAGAATTCTTCATATTGTGCCTGGCAGGGTGTCAAGGCTGAATCTTACCAGTCTGTAAGAGTGGGAGATAGGAAAGTGTGCTGTGAACCAGAAGAGTTCAGTCACTTTATGCATGAAGCTGCTAAATGTATTTAAGATGTTACAGGAGAGAGACTTTGGTCTTTTCTCTCCAGAGTCAGCATAAATCTGATGCTTTATTCACCCTGAGTATTGGCAGGAAGGCTTTTAGGATCTCTTTGTGGCCAACAATCCGTAAGTGGCCACCACACAAAGCCTGTCCTCCCAGTTTGGTTGCGTATGTGGCAATTGGTTTAAGTTCTTGTATCCAGATTCTACTTCTGCCATTTTTAGAGGCACAGAGATGCTTGAAAATCCTTTCTTTTCACTTTCAAAATACAGAGAAGTAACAACGAGGAGCACAGAGTATCTGGAGTATCATGAAGATATTCAGTATCTGTAGCAGGCAGAGGATGGAAAAGAGGGACTCTGCTGGTCATGTTCAACTACCAACTATCAACCTATTCTGAATAAAATAATAGCTGGAAATTTTAACTATGCCATGACCGAGGGGAGTGATAAATGAAACCAAAAAAAGGGGCATGAATTCACAATTGAGTTTTATGTATTGAGTACACTCAAAATCATGGTTGCAATTGCCCAGACACAATCAATGTCATCAGCACAGCTCCCTTTGCTGATTGCAAACCCTCAATGTGTTTGCTGCTGTCTGACACAGGCAAATGTGGTTGAAGCCTTGTGAATTCTGCTGGTGAAGAATGGGAGTTTTTAAGTGGCTTAGTGATTAAATATGCGTGTGTTGACTCACAGTGAGATATCTGCTTTTGAGCAGGTAAAAAAGAAATTAATCAAAAATGAAAGCCCTTTTTGGGTGGACAAGCTGTCTGCAAATGCTTAGATAAATATGATGAATGGTTTCTGTAAGAAAAAAGAGGGGGATGCTATTGAAGATATAAATGTTTTATCTGGCCTTTAAAATACAGTATATTTCATTTCAGGATTTTTTTTTTCTTAAAAAATTGTCCCTATTATTTAAAGGAGCTCTAAACACTAATCACAACTCAGCACTTCCTTATGCACCAAACAAAACATTTCCACATTGATCTAAAATTTTCTTTCTCATTCCCCACCCGCAGTGTCTCGGATTGGGAACTGAGCCAAAAATGCATTATTCATCCAGACCTTTTCAAAATTCCATCTGTGGTCATCCAAGGACCCTGAAAAGGGCAGAGCACACTGTGAGGGTACGCTGAGGATCTTCCTTCCCACTCTGGCGAGGAGATCGTGCTCGCCATGTGAAAAGCCAGATGCCCATGTGTAAGTCACTGACTGTGGGGACAATGAGTGCCAGAAGGAGAAGGTGGCAGCTTGCCTGAGCCTTCTCTAGAGCTGTTGGGAGCCAGAAATGAAAAAAAAATATGTGTGCACCCCTCATTTCTCAGCAGCAAAAAAAACCAACCCAAGAGAAATCGAGGTATGAGAAGTGGAAATTCAGCAGAAAAAGAATGAGAAGGATGATAAATAGAGAGAAAAGGCACATCCTCCACACTAAGCAGAGGTAAGAAAACAGTCTGTTGGCACTGTGTGCCAGTGCACAAAGCTGGGAACATGAATGGCAGGGAGCCTGGGAGTTGTATCTGCAGCAGGAGGTGTCACACCAGGGCAAAGCTGGACGTGGAAAATCTTCCTGGCTGACAAAGACCAATTCCTTCCAAGCGTATTTTGTTGTGCGACGAGCTCCTTCGCAGCCTGTGCAGGGCTGCAGAAAGTGTTTTGGGAAGTTGTGAGGACAGAATGCAACAAACACACAGGCACAGTGTTGCTGTTTCTCTGTGCCCAGGAGCACGTTCACCTCTTTGTGCTGCCACATGAACGGAGCGTTCACCGATAAAGAAAACGCCCTCGCTGTGCACTTCTATTTCTAGTTACAAGTTAAAAATTCTCCTCTTAGGAGGATCCCTCTGTGTTGTGCAGGTGTGTGGGAAATTCTGAGCATTTTAATGGCACTACATCTTATTTTAGTTAGAGAAGTTGGAGGGAGAATTTCTAAATTGAAACAGAGAACTTCAAAAACGACACGATTTTGAAGAGCTCTGAATTCTAGAGGTATGCAAATAACTTTTTTTCCCAATTCCTTGGCAAGTGTAAAACATCATTGCCAGCTGATGATATTTTTAGCAAATACAATTTTTTGGGGAGTGAAAATGAAACCAGCAATTTTGCAGACAAAACCTGATATAAAACACCAATAAAAATGTGCATTTCTTTCCAAATGAGAAGTTGCTTATAATATGAAAAGTAAAATGTTTTGGTTTAAAATATAAAAATGGACCTTGTTATGGAGTGCAATATTATCTGGAAACTGAGATGAATGAGCAAACATTTCAGTGTCCCAGAATCTGTGGTTTTTTTCATGGAAATGAAATTTGAAGTATTAGCTTTGCCAAGTTCCTTTCAGCTTCCATTGGATGTGACTTATAGATGTTTATTAAAGCAAGCTAATTATTTGTGTACATAAATATGGAATTTGCAGTGTAATATCAGTTTATGGTTTTATAATGATTTCTACACATGGACTATAAAAGACCAATGGTGCTTCTTATATAGGCTGCAAAAGCTCCATAGGTACACCAGGTAAGGGAATACAGCAGAGTGGAAACACTACAGATCTTAATTATGGCAAGTTTGCTTACTGACATCATCACAATTCCATCAATAACTTATTGAAGTAGTTCAGTTTATGTGGCTCAGCTTTCCTCAGATAAAGCAGCTGCTGATCTGATGAAGCACTGAACACTTCAGCTTTTCTTGGTTCTCTTATCCTTATTATTCACCTTCCCATGAAGGCAGGTTTGGTTTTGCAGGCAGTGTTATTTTTATACATCAGTCCCTTTCACAAAGCAAAATGTAAAAAACCTGACACATTTTCCCTGGCACTTCTTCTCCCGCTCTCACTTTTCTTTTTTTAATTGATAGATGTCTTCTAAATTGCTAAATCAGAAGTACAGACTGCCATCTTTCTCTGCTGGCAGGGTATGTGCAGCTGAGCTGTCTACACCAAGGACACCACCAGATAAGATGGTCTGTGAGTGACCAAAACCTTGTTTCAAAGCCTCTTGTGACTGAAGGTTATGTCCCCTGGTATGAAATTTATCATAGGTTCTGACTGAAGTTTATCCCTACAGCTGAAGGTTTCATACCATCTGCTTCTCCAACTCCTCTTCCTCCATTTCCCTCACTCTCTGATGTGTAACAATGTGCTCTGACATGTGCTGGTATTAAACATACCCACTGCCATGGCAGCACTATGAAAACTTGACTCTTTACCAGCACTCCTTTCTTCACAGTTCTGGAAGGAGTATTTTTTTTTTCAAACTTTTATATCTATGTTAAGTTTGGTTGAAACCATCATCCAATATTTAAAAACAAAAAATAGTTTGGCCTAGGAAACAATCTGAGTGCCAGACACACATTCCTATAGGCATTCACATCCAAACATATGCAGCATGGAACAAGGATAACCCACCTCAGAGGCACCATATTCTGTATAAGTCAACACTCCTGGAGATATCAAACATCTGTGTGAAGAGTGACGAATTTGAGGTTTCTCATGTCTTAGCAATTTCCATATGATAAGCTCATTGTGATGCAGGCGAGTGTTAAAAGAAATGAAGCCAATGGCTCTGTGATGAACCCTTTGATAAAGCACACTTGAAGTTCCCTCCCCAAAAATACCTGAAGATATTAAGTAGTGAGGTAGAAGGGTCAAGTTCATCTCATGGACGGATATCTGATTAAAACATAGGAAATAAATCTGAGTATAAAAGCTCTGTTATCACAGCAGAGAAAATGCTGCAAGAGGTGACCACTGAGATCTGTGCTGGAGCTTGTGCTCTCCAGTGTATTAGTAAATGATCTGGAAAGAAGAACAAAGAGGAAAAGAGAAGCCTTTGCTGAGGAGTAATAAAAACTAAAATTGACTGTGAAGACTTGGAGGAGGATGGCTGAGTGATGGGCAATAAAACAGCAGGTGAAATTATCTTTCGATCAGCTGAAAACCTGGTACACATGGAGAAAAATAACCTATGCATAAGGACTGACAAGTCCCATGAGATACTGTTATTTAAGGATTAGATATTCAGATCAGTGTAAATTGCTCTGTGAATATGGCTCACTGTTCCAGGGCAGTTCTACAGAGTGCCACAAATTTTTAATAAAGATAAAGAAAAGAAGCAAGAAACAGGAAAGAATACCCAAACATGAAAGGAAAGCATGTCTGTAGTTCAGCAAGTAAAGCAGTAATGCATCTAAATTTTACTGTTCCAGTCTTGTCTTCTCTGGTACCAAAAAGTAACCAACAAAAGTGCTGTTGTTATGGAATAATTTCTGTACAGTGAGAAACTAAATACACTAGTTATTTTCCATAAAGAAAAAAGATGAGATGCATAGTGATTTCAAAAAATATTGGTGATGCTGAAAAGAGAAATTATTTCTTGCACCCTAAAAGGAATGGCTTTCAAATTAAACCATCAAACTGAGGTTTGAAAAGAAAGAAGAGGCAGAATTTTCCACACAGTGCATAATTAAACAGCAGAGCTTACTGCCACAGGGTGTTGTGCAAGCCAAGAGTATAAATTAACAAAGCAATTAGACAAGCTCACAGATGAAAACTCCATCCCTGGTTGCTAAACATCAAGATGCTAATCCACTTCAGGCCTGAAAAGTCCCTGTCTCACATTTACTCTGCTCTGGTATTTTATTCTCAAGCTGCTGCTCCGGCTTGACACCAGACATGGGATTCAGGGATAGATGGATTTCTGGTCTGGCCTGAGAACCTCCTTATGGTCTTAATTGCGACTCAGAGAAACAGGAGGTGAGATAATCAAGGTCACTGTTGATATGTGAGAAGTAGAACTAGAACACAAAAAGTCTTATTTTCTTAACCCACTGACATGCAGCTTCTTTTTTTTGGTTTCTATATTTCACTATTCTGCAAGACCTGCTCTCATCCTTCACAGGTTTGTACACTGCAGTTAAATACCTCTAGGATAGTCTGAGAGTATTTGGATGGGAGCCTGGCCTTTGAGAAATGTGTATGAGTATAAACAGATCAAACAGAATTTACCACAGCCTTGTGCATCACTTCTGAATTTTGGTAGACATCTCAGGAGGCAATCATCTGGTGCAACAGGGAAGGAATTGCTAATAGTGCTCTGAGGCCAATGAAAAATTTAAATTCCTCCTAATCCTCTGGAGAATTGATTGGAAAATATGCAGTTAAGAAAATTTTCTTGGGACTCTGGAAGCAATTTTCCTTATACCAGGTTGCCTAAGAACTAGAATGGAGTTGAATGTTTCAAGAGTTTTGAAGACAGAGATAATAATTGACATTTCTTCAGAAAATGATCATACCATTATTGCTGTGAGTGGCTTCAAATGGGAAGGTATCTGCAAGAGCTGGAACAAAGAGTCTTATTGGAAATATGCTGCTTCCTAATAAAGGAAATAAAAGGCACAGGAGGCTCAGACCAAGGCTGCAAATCGATGAATCTGTGATCCAAGTGCAGATTTTAGTCAATGGGAGTGAACCCATGTAGAGGAAAGTGCATGTGGACTCTGGAGTCCACTGAGGGTATGCTTAAATTTAATTATAGCCTAAATACCATTTTTCATTGAGAAATAAAAAGGCTTTTAGAATGTCAAGCCTCATTGCTGGTGCTCTCACTAGTGCCAGGGGATATTGTGACAAAAGAGAAGAGAGCCACTGTATGCTAATTATTTCATATCAAATTACAACCAATATGGTGCATATAGTGTAAATCAGGAAAGAATTTTAAAGGAAAAAAAGTTATAGTCAAACAAAAGATATTTGTGGAGGGATTATTCTGTTAAAGGGCAAAACAACTTATTGCAACATGCTACGAACTTCATCTGCTTTTCATTTCCTTTTTATTTCATTTCATTTTCAGAGTGCTGTAACTGCCCTCCTCAGAAGCAGGAGAATCAGTCAGAGACAGAAAAACTGTTTCACAGTTTCACCCTCACATTGGAGGGTCTGAGAGGCAGAAGAGAAGGAAGCAGGAGGCAGGCTTTGTGGGAAAGACACTGGAGACTCCATGGCCACAGATTCTCTCTGTGTCACTTAGGCACAATTGGGCATTGATTTTTAAATGCAATAGTAAGCAGCATAAATGGGTACTGAGTAATTTGAGAAATCGGGCACTGGAAATGCCCTTGTGTCTCAACCCTTATATTAAGTGCCCCAGTTAGACTTTGCACTGTCAGTCATGCTGAGTTTGATATGCCTGAAACACTCAGGCAAAAGAACCTGGGACAGAGCCACATCCACGAGCAGAGGAGTCACAGGGCAACCCTGGCTTTGTGGGACTGAATTAGACCATTCCCCATGGAGCTAAATTATGCAGCTGGCTGAGCACAGACCATTCCTTAAAATACATGTAGAGAGAAGTGGGACGATGTGTCTAAGGATTGTTTACCTTTTCAGGGTGAATTTTGTGATGTTATCAGTGTTTTTTTAAGAGAGTTGTTTATGTGTAGGATGGATATGCAGAGAAAGCCTTAGAAATTTGCCACTGAGTTATACACAGATGAAATCATGCAGATCATTCAAGGTGAATCACACAGAGTTTCAAGGTAAGGCAGCCAGCTTGTGTGGATTAGGTTTGGTGTCAAAACAGGCCATGGACCTTCCCAGCGGTGATAAGGATCTCAACCTCTGCCCCAAGCTCCCATGAGGATTCAGTAGTGTTCTGTAGGGTTGGGTTCAGAGCATCACGCAGCAAACAGCTCCAGGGACCCTGGGGCTGGAAAAGGTGTGATAAGGGGGGCATGGGCCACATGTGGTGCTGGGGACCTCAGCATTAGGATTAGGGTCAGAAAAGAAGACAGCAGAGTCAGAACAGATGTAGTCCATGTAAAGGTGCAAGAATTCTCTGACGTCCTATTTTGCAAAGGTCACGTCTATGCAACAAAACATCTTTGGTCCCTCTGCATTATTAACAGAGAATCTGCAGCTTCCCCTATGTAAGGCAGATGTGGTGAGAGTGTGATGCTACTGTGGCCATTAAAGGGGACATATCCCAGGAGCTCAGACCTGATTTGGCCCTCTCAAACTCATTTCTTTCCTGCTGACTACTTTTGTTGCATGACTGAATAGAGAGGTCACGGATGTGGCATTTGCGTCCCCTGGAGACCTCAGTCTCCACTGGCAGCTGGCACAGGTTGCTCCAACTTCTGCCATGGGACTGGGCCAGCACACAGAGAGCTGAGGTCAGGCCTTTTTTGCCTTTTGGGGCTGGGCTGTGCTGCTGCTCAGGCACAGCTGGGAATCTGGGTCATGGTGTCTTGCTCCGGATGCAGCGCAGGACTGTGCTCATCGAGGAGAGGTTAATCTCTGTGTATGATTATGTCTGCAGATTGTGTCAAAAGTTCATGTCTAATAATAGCCTGCCTCCAACAGATGTTCCAGGAATTAATCAGCCCTCAAGTGTTTGGTTGCGACTTGATTTCTCTAAGTATGAATTAAAGGATGTGCAAGGGTAGCTGGTTTAGACCAGGGAGTGGGTAGCCATGGAGCAGTTCCCTGTGTCTTCACCACACAAATCAGACATGGAAAGACACTTGTCAGATCATCTGTTCCCTCATAGCTACCTTTGAAAAACTGCCTACTAAGAACATTACCTAGAGTCTTGCTCAGCCTGTGCTTTAATTTGCATTTGGTGTGATGCATTTTTTATCTAAATTAATTCCAATTACCCACCTTTACCACCAGTATCTTTGACAATGGATTAAAAGCATCATCAGTCTTTAAAAAGGAGCAGTCAATGAGATCATCTAAGAAAAATACAAATGAATTTAGGTTTCTGACTGCCCTAAAAGTTTCCCCTCAGCAACATCTCCATTCTCTAAAAGTTTCCAGCAGTAATTGATTTTGCAATACACCTCAGAGCACATCAATTTCGTGCTATTTGTTGTAAATGCCAAAGCTGATGCATTACTCACATCGGCTACCTCCCTCCTTTTAAAACAGCCATGGGAGTTTCCACTGAATTTGGCTCTGGCAACACACTTGAGGAGTTCTTCCCATTCCCACCAGGGAAAACACACGGTGGCTCAGTGGTTCACAACTTCTCACAAGAACTCGGTCAGGCTCGCACTCCATTGTTCAATGGTGCCAACAGCTCAGCCAGCCCCAGCTCTGATGACCTGGACAAAGCTCCTGGCAGCCCTGACTGGCCTTTGGAAGCCTCTCAGGGCTTCTGCACCTGCCCATGGCTCTGAAGCCCAGGTGAGCACCCAGTGATGCTGCAGCAGGGCTGGCCTCCAGCTCCCCAAGCCCTGCCCAGCTGAGCCTGCCCACCCAGGAGCCACATCCCAGCCTGGCCTTGGTCCTACCCTCACCTGGGGAGGTGTCCAACATCTCTGACTGCTCCTGGCTGAGAATGGGATAGATCTGCTGTTCCTGTCATAGGGATCCCCCGGTGCTC
>VZSR01000920.1:10235865-10276832 GCA_013398615.1 Brachypodius melanocephalos
CCCTGGTACAGCTGGTGGGGCACTGAGTGAGGCTGCCTGGGGCTTGGCTGGGGTGGAACCTCCACAGAGGGCCAAGGAAGGCCCTGAAGTGATGCCAGTCCTGTGTTCCAGAGCCTGGGCAGCCCTGCCAGACCCTGCAATAAGAAGATTTATGTTTTGCCACACGCCAGGAACCCCAGGAGAGGCCTGCTGGCCTCCGAGTGTGTCTGTAATTCCTTTCCTGCCATGATTATTTTCTCATTAGTCCTTGGCAGGCGACTGTGAGCATCGCCTTGAGCCACATTCACAAAGCCTGGTGTGTCCCTGCCTGGGCAGGGCCCATCCTGGTGCCCATCCCAGTGTCCCCATGGAGCTCTGCCACCCCTGATCCCGCTGCCCAGAGGGGCAGGGGCAGTGCTTGAGCAGGGACAGAGAGATTCTGTGCTCTGGCAGGAGGGATGGATGGCAGATCTGCTCCCTCCGAGGCAACCTCAGATAAATCCTCATCAGGGATGCATGGCCAGGCTCCTCCTTTGCCAGGGTATAATACATTACATTCTTAACGGAGGAAAAAAAAGTTAATTACTTTCCAGATGCATTAGGGGAGTAGCTGTGAGTGCTTTCCTGTTCATCTTTTATTTATTATATATTACCTAACTGTTTAAAAATTTATTGTTGTGATGACTGTAATTGTTTGGGTTACAACAGACCATGCTTACTGTATGTTTTATTTTCAGAGCCTCTACAATATACCTTGCAAGACAAGAAACTGGGAGCCTAAAGGTCTTTTTTTGTGAGCAAGAAAAATGCTTCCCTCTGCCTCATGAACATTTAGGGCCAGACTCATTCCTTGAACTTAATTTTTGTATTACTGTGTTATGAGTTTCTGGCCAGAGCACTTAAGGGCACTGATTTGCAAAGCCAAAGAGGAATCAATAGTTTCCTCTTTACAGGAAAACTGTCACATAAAGAAATTACTGAATATCAGCATGTAGTGGTCCAGCCAGGTACTCTCCCCACAGGCATACTGGCATTTTCCTCTACTGTTGAAAAATGCTTACCTTGTGTCCTACTCAATATTATAATAATATCTAATAATTCCCCTAACATTAAATCATCTGGGGTCAGGTTCCCTTTTTCTTACATCCATTGGTATCCTCTATTCCATAAGATAATTAATGCCCACCTGCAAAGAAGAGGATTTATTTATATTTTGTGTAAAACTAACCCTTAAAAAAGCCATAAAGAACCCCCAAAGAAGTCACCCACTAACATAAATCTCACTTGTTCTGTTTGTGATTTTTTTCTGTGTCTCAGTTTAAGCCCATTTATAACCTGATATATATTTTTAACTTTATTAATTTTTCCTCTTCTTCATTTTCATGCATTTTAGTAGCCCAGTTCTTCTTGAAGCCTCACAATATCTCCAAATAGAAAAAAAAAATTCTTAAAATAAAATCTGCTTCATCACCATCTTGTCATCCAGCCTACGAGACACTGTTTCCACTGACTTCTCTAAGCTGTGGATAAGGCCCCATATGTCTTAATTACAGAGCTTAGCATAAGCTCTTTTCACAGAGAGCAGCTTTGTCACTGTGCTGTTCTCTGCTCCATTATCTGTGGGAGGCTGGTGCCTGGAAAACAGTTTTGACAAGGATGTCACTGGTCATGCAGCAACAGACAATCCTGGCCCAAAGACTCTGCAAGCTGTGCAGGGAAGATGGACAAAATGTGGCAGGGGAAGGAGATCCTTGTGGAAGAAAAGGACCATGTTCAGGGTTGCATCAGAGATTTGGAACACAGCTGCTGTGCTCCAGAAAACCAGCTCACAGACTGAGGAAATCACTCCATTTTGAGAGGAAGCCGAGTCTTTATTGAATTTCTGTGACCAGATAGACTCCTTTTCCAGTATCTTCTCTGAACACTGGTTTTGCAAACCATCTCAAAGCTTGACCCAGGTTGCTGAATCCTGTCATTAACCATTTCTATTGGTGTTGATCTTTTTGCAATCATTTGCTGGCTGGTGAGGACCAAAGACTGCCACTGCATCATATTTCCTCTTTGGGATGAGGTTGTGTTGGCCCTCTGTGCCACCCATGGGACACCATCTCTTTCAAGCCCAGTGCTGAGGACAGCAGAGTCTTTTTCAACCTGGAGGTCCCAGCTGCTTCAGGTCAGCCTGCTGATGTTCCAGGGATATCTTTTGTTGTTTCAATGCCAGCATGCACTTGCTGGGCATTAACAGGAATATGAACTCTTCCTGCCACTACAGATAAGGCTGTATCACCCTCATGTGTCACAGTGACTGTGGAGCAACCATTCTTCTGAAAAGCTAACATTTTATGAGTGCAGGTTGCTGGTTTGCCAGTGAGCTCACAATCGCCTGAATTATTTTCTCTCTTATTCTCATTTTTTGACCAGCCTTCATGACTGTTACGATTTACCGTTCTCAGAGTAGACAACGTCTAATCCCCCACAGCTTCAAAAAGAAATAACTACAGCAGGGGAATCAACCACTGCTGGTTTCTCTTGATCCTTTCCTCAGGAGTCCATGGTATACAAAATATTTCTCAGGGCTAGGTCTCCTTTTCTCAGCAACCTACCCAGGAAGCCTGAGCCAGACGGTTCACAACAATAATGTTGATGCTTTCAGTAAGCAACACTTTAATAGTGCATGTAACCTGAGACTGCCTTAGGCATCAGCTCATTGGAGTCCCTCAAGGCCTCCCAGACATGAGCACAGACTGGGAGAAGTCACTGAGAGCAGCCCTCAGGGGAAGGATTTGGGATTCTCGCGGATGAGAAGCTGGACACATGAGACAGCAATGTGCATTCACAGCCCAGAATCCAAACATGTCCTGGGCTGCATCAACAGCACCGAGGCATCAGGGCAAGGGAGGGGATTCTGTCCCTCTGCTCTGCCCTCATTAGACCCCACCTGCAGTGCTGCATCCAGCTCTGGGGTCTCCAGCACATGGATCTGTTGGAGGGGGCCCAGAGGACGCCAGGAAGATGATCAGAGATCTAGAGAACCTCTCCTACGAAGGCAGTCTGAGATCTGCTGCGTCACCTCTTCACTCTGCTCTTAGAAATTTGTTCACCTCTTTGTTCACCTCTCACTCAGCCTCTCTCCTGGCTGTGGGTCTTCAGACAGCACATTGTAAATACCACATGCTGGGTAACAACTTGCAATCACTCTGGGTTTGTACAACTAAAATGGCTCTTCTGTAAGTAAGCAATTTACAGAGATGCTGGAACTGCTGAAAGCCTTTTCCACACATCTCCTGTCTTCCCCCTTTCAGCTACATTTCTTGCAAAGAGAAAAGTTCTAAATAGACAGTTCTGTGATGCTATGCTCTCCAGCAAATCTCAGTTTAAGAGAAAACTACCGAGACTATTTATTTTTTTATTTTTCTTTTTTCTTCTTCTAATTCTGAAATGTTAGCTATTAAAAAAATGTTTATAAGGGTTTATTGCTTGTGGTGGTTCTTTCCTGGAATGCAAAACAGTTAAAAGAGTAGTTTAGGGTGCCTTCTGGAAATATCATATGTGTTTTCCAGGAAATGTTACGATAGCTTGTGGTGCCATAGTGCTGGGTTTCCATTAACTGATAGTAATGGCTTGATGTTGTGATAACTCATGCTAAGAGAAAATGCAGCGTTTAACTAAAGCTACAGTAACATCTCACTGTAGTGTTATAAAGAACTCCTTACTGAACTAAATGCCAGCACAGTTTATGCAAATGAAGTCTGTTCTGGATCCGTGCACCCTGAGCTTCAGCTGCCCCTTCCCTTGGAAAATCTGGCTTGTCTCCCATGGGAACTGACCTTGGCACTGTGACTTGTCATCATGCAATTCTCCTGTTGTATTAAGGTCAGTAATGACAACACTGCATCATTCTCTAGCAAAATAGTGACTTTGGAAATCATGAGCCTGATAAATCTTTCTGGAACTCTGTAGGATCTCTCAGAGATATTTTATTAGCAATGTGATGAAGGTGGTATAATTCCGTCCCACTTCCACAAATCTGAGGGGGATGCCTGCCTTCTATAAATTCATTATAAGTCACAGCATTGAAAATAGTGCTCAGCCTTATCTTTACCACGTTTTGCTGGCTGTGTGACTTCATTCCCATAGTTACATCACTGCAAACACTTCTAGTTCTGACAAGCTCACTGTTACAGAAGAAAAAAAGCAGAAATCCTTTGCAGCAGTTACTGCTCCTTTTCCCAAGTGAGGTAACATTTTCTGGTTTTATGGATCATGCCACTCATCTTTACAATTCACATATTTCAAGGAGCTAGCTCATAATTCCTGGGAACCTTCCATTTGGAACAGAAAATATCAACTATTGACTGCTACGTAGTTGAGTTATTTGCTACTTTTTCGTATGCAGAAAGATCAGTCTGGGAGAGTAGGAGTGAGATGTACTGGAGTATAAGAAATCTCTAAATGGAAGATGTTTTCTTCAATTATTTATTTAAGTATTTAATATATATATTATTAAGTTTTGGTAAAATAATTCTAAACCATGTGAGAAATGTTACCCAAAGAAAATACACTTTAAAAAGAGCATGACACCTACCATTTGTCTGCCATGGGATGAATCTCTTGCCTTCCTTCACGTACTTGAACACACATATACACAGACACATTTACACAAGTTTCTTTGGTGAACTTGTGTCTCTGTCACTGACTTAAAAAGCAAAGAGCTCTGTGTAACCACAGTTACATTAAGTGAAGCTGTAAGCAGTTACATATTGTTTGCTGGTCTGTTAAGTTGCATCCTCCAACCTTAAGCTTCAGGTTTGTAATGGAAAGTGGTTGCATCTATTTGAAAAAACGGACATTGCAACAGGTTGTGTTTGTGTAGAGAAGCCTTGGATTACTTATCATCTGTGTTGTTTTCCCACCTTTTGTACTACTTAAAAGATACCTTGAAGCGTTTAAATTTTCACACAGGAGCAGCTGCCAGTTCCATATAAAGGGTGAATCTCTGACCCTGAGGGGGTTTTAAAGGACCTCATGCCTTCCTGTATCCAGCTGAGATTCCAGTCAGAAGGAAAAGGAAGTGGAGACAGCTCTGTATATCACTCCACACTGAGACACGGCAACCCTGGCTGATAGATTTACTTTAGGGCGAGGACACTTATTCCTCAGGGAGTTTTAGCTAAAAATGATTATGAGGGAGAGTGGGTAAAAATTCGATTGAACTTCCATGTCAGCTTGTGAATCAGGGAAGTCTTCCCAGATGGTGATAAAGTAAAGCAAGGGGTTGTTTCTCTCGGCAGCTCCTCTAGAGACAAGGGCTGCAGTCAGTCACTTGTTGCATTTAGAAAGCTCGAAGCAGTGGAAGGATAAGTCTGGGTTGTGCTGGCGGGTTTTTGCTGGGCCTTGGGGTGGATGTAATGGACCTGCTTCTCCCTGTGTGTCTGGGAGTGAGAGGAGGAACAATGCCAGGCTGAAAGGAGGAAATAAGGGGATTAAACAAAGAGCTCTAATTCTTGAATTAACACAGTGTGCTGTGTCTGCCCTGAGAGCTGAATACAATAGCTTTCAGTTAAATACATTTTTCTGCTGAGTTGGTTTTTGGGATGGCTCATTGTAATGACTTCCTAAAACACTGAACTTGAATAAATAGAAGGGCTCTCAGGGACTTGCTCCAACAGAGCTTTATTTCTTTCACTCTAACATTCATCATGTTCTTTCCCTCCAGTGATACAGGAGCCAACGGAAACCAATCCCTACCATATAACAAGGCATGACTTTTGCAGCCTTTACCAGCTGCCGTGCAGCTACAGCAGGAAATAAAGGCATGTGCCACAGGAGTGTTCAGTTCCCTTACATCTCTTGTGTCATGTCAGAGCAGATTCAATCTTGGATCAGAACAGAGAAAACTGAGATACCTGGATAACTTATTCCTTAAGGGTTTTGAGGCCTGGATATTTGCAGGAGCTGTACTGGAGAGCAGTGAAAGAACTGGACGTACATCATAAAAAATTGATTGCAACAAAGTAATATGGAAGACTATAGAAGTAAATGACTCCCCTTCTCAGCTTGAGTTGTTGCAATGCAAGGATATTCAGACCAGATTTTGTGCAGGAAGTAAGGTTTGTAGTAAAAGCAGCCGTTCTGTAAAACTGGATTTCTTCCAGGAAAATTTGCAAAGGAACATGAAAGCAAAATGCATCCCCAATGCAAAGGGCAGAATTCTGAGGTTAGCAAAGGAGCATCGCTATTTCCTGGATCCCCTAATACATTTTCAAGCTTAGGTATTATAGCTGACCAGCTAAGAACATGTAATCCACTTTAATTGAACATTTTACTGCATGTTTCCTGGAGCTATGGAACAGTAATGTCTTCACAGGAAAGATAATAGCTGTGTCTGTACTCTCAGGGGCAGCCCTCAGGCTTTGCTCAACACCAGACTTGTCTTCCTTGCATACTGGAAACCTATTATTCTCATTAGGTATCAAAGGCAGAGTGTGACACAATAGGTTTAAACTGCTCCTGGAAAATGCAGGTTAAGTAACAGAGGGAGTGTTTTAAAGGGAAGGAAATCCAGGCAGCTGAACACAGTACAGCTGGATGATTAAGCAGGGTCTTCACGGGAGATATTTAAAGTTTAATCCCAGTAGAAGTGATTTTTAGCAGGCAGCATCTGAGGGGGTGTGTTTGTGTTTAATGCATTCTCTGGCACAGAATTAAAATTTGCTTGGTTAACCTAATCTGGGTGAGGGATGGGGGAGGAGAAGGTGTTCAGTTTGCGAAATCATCCCTGGATTCTCTAGGTCCAGGTGTTCCCAGATTTCACTGGTAAAATAGAAAAGCTATTCAGTGAAAATGTTCAAAAACTCTCCCAGCAATATCTATCCTCTTTCCTTGGAAAGAGCACTTCAAGTCTGCTACCTGCATAAAATTTACTAGTTGTTGTTCTCCAGAAGAGCATTGCAGCCCGTTGAAATTTTTTATTCTTCACCTCACTGAATTTAACATGAAAATAATAATTAGGAAAAAAAATTTTTGAACTGTTTGAATGGTTTGCACGCTATATTATTTAGTGGTAGGAAGAAAATAGGCCCAGCTGGGTATTTATGTTGCCTTGAACCTGTTCCATTCATTCTCTACAAAGTTTTAAATTAGGAGTTTTCTTAGTTTACTCCATGGAAATAAGGGCAAGGAAGAGAATGGCAGCAGGAAGGAAGAATTCTAAAAGAAAAGAATTGAAAATGACAGCAAATATGAAGAGTATTTATTCTATTTTCTTGCTCTTTACAGGAACTCTCTGTCATACCAAGAGTGATGCATCTTTGATGGTTTCAAGTTTGAAATCAACAGTATGAAAGCAATTAAAATACTCATCGCACTGGTAATGCCTTTTACCAGGGGATCTCAGAGCACTCTATCTTTATCCTGCCCTGTTCTACACTGCAGCTATTTGAGGAACTGAAATCATCATTGCCCGCCCATGCATTTCAGCAATCGCACAGCATCTTTTTTCTTTTTTTTAAATTATTTTTTATTCTTAAATGCTGCCTTAAGGCAATACCAAATGACTGACATTTTTTCCTCTCATCTTAACCAAA
Organism: Brachypodius melanocephalos; assembly: GCA_013398615.1. NCBI lineage: Eukaryota > Metazoa > Chordata > Aves > Passeriformes > Pycnonotidae > Brachypodius > Brachypodius melanocephalos. Next base: position 10,243,431 of record VZSR01000920.1, read on the forward strand.
ATGGAATCTTGGATCCATTTCCAAGAAGTGCTGACATGCCTTCACATTTCTGCACATACGAGGTGTTTTTATAATAGGTCTGTTTGCTACCCTAAGCAAGATCATGGTGAGAAAGATACATACTATCAAGCCTGTGAGTTAATTCAAGAAGTTATTTGGACTGAGGTTGGACAATTCAATAACTCCAGCTCTAGGGCTTCTGATTCAAAATAAAAAGTGATGCAGGCATAGAGTACAAAGCATTTGTCCAGATAAAATTCTCTCTCCTGGTTCACATTTCCTCATGGGTTTTATGGGTTAATATTCCAGCTTCAGTTTTTATAACAAACTAGATAAAATCTGTATTCTGACAGCTAGTATAAAAGCAGCATACATGCACCACCTCTTTGCTCTATAGTTAATGTGGCAGAGATTTAACTGTATATTCAAGTCTGATCTGGATCCATTTTTTAATCCTGGAAAATTCAGAAGTGCAAAGATCCAGTATTAATGATAGTGAGCGTTTGCCACCATGGCTTCAGAAAATACATGTGTGTTGCTTTATAATTATTGTAATGAATCAGACCTTAATATCAATTGGAGACTTCTTGAATAAAGATGAACAGCAATTATTTAGTGTCCCTTGTAGAAAGATTCATGACAAGAAAAACTAACTGGTTTAGGTTGGATAAAATCTGAATTAGATTAATTATTTGCAATAGGAACTGATTTTTGCCCACAAAATTCTGAAATAAAATAATGCAATAATAAAATGTGTCAAATAAATATATTTCTAAAGTCTAGTCAGTATGATGATCAGTCCATTTCTGGAAATCTTTGTTATAAGAGGAGAAAATTGTATTTAGATACACTGAATGTTTCAAAATATTTCAGTGGCATGTATTTCAAGATGTTTGAGATTTATGTAAAGTTGTCAGTCAGCAGGAATTCTCCTTCCTTACTCAAGCAAACTGAACATTTATTTCCAGATGCCTTAAATAAATGAGGCATATTAATCCTTTCATTTACTTTAAGCACTATGTGACATAACAATAAATTACTTCTTTGGGTCTGAAAAAATGTAAGGAAGTAATGGACCTGGAGAACAACAGAAAAGCAAATCCATCTAATCAGAATGGGAAGTTGCACACATGGTGTACTCTAGAGCCAGAACTAGAGCTCATTTTCAGGTGTGCAAGGGAGAAGAAGGCCCAAACTCGTGGAACTGGGAGGAAGCAGCTTCCTGTAATTATTTATTTAGCAGATCCATCACTACCACTCCAGGCAGTACCTGCTTGAGGCAGCTGATGCAGCAAGGACAGGGAACACACAGGAAGGGGGAAAAGGAAACATCATCTCCACTATCCAAACAGGAAAGGGTGATGCAGAGACGAGGTAAGGGGGGACTGAAGAGCTCTGAGTGTCCTGGGGCAGGATGGAGCCTCTTCTCCAGAACCTCTATTGTCCCTGGAGATGCTGCAGGTGCTCCTCATGGCTTTGGTAAAAGACAAGCATTAGCAAGCAGAGAGCCACTACACCTTTTCCTGCAATGACACAAGGCACGAGACACCAATGACTGGTAGGAAGTTCCCTCACACTGGTGAATCTGAGACTAAGCAGTAGGAAAAGTCCTAACTTTTGCCCTTCCGTGGTTTGTCCTTGTCTCCTCTGATTCCAAAGAGGCCTTAAAAAGGATGGGCATGTCTCAGATTTGAAGTGAAAGGAAACAAGAATCTGGCCGTGACTTTTTTTTTTTAGAAAAGCTGACGCTTGAGTAATGAAAACAACATTCACCCAGCTGAGAGACAGCAAAAGAACAGTATTTATTCTTGATTCCTTGCATGTGATCTCGAGTTCTCTGTGCCCAGCTTTCTGATTTCTCCACACTTCCATCTCCCACCTTTCAAGTGCAGAGTGCAGCAGCAAAGGCAGCCTGCAAACTTCAGGTAAAATTTTTTGACTAGAAGGTATAATCATCTTCCACACTGTGGGTGTATCAGAAACAGACCTTGCTTGGATCTAGATCTTCTCTGATTGAGTTCCAAGCTGTGACACTCAGTCACCAGATGACCTTATCTATCACTAATGTGGACTACTCTGTAGAGCTTGTTAATGGGGTTGCATGCACATTATAACCTAGAAATTTTGGGTTATCACTGATGCTTGCAGCTGCCATGGCAACAGAGTTGGTAGGCATCTCTTAAAAAGTATTTTTTTTTCTTTTTAAGGACTCCTTGAAAGCAGGAGGCATTTATCATCCAGCATGCACAAACAGGTTTAGCTATGAAAACAGTTTGCCTACAAAATGATAGACACCATCTCCCTGTAGTTTCTCTATAGCTCATGTTTTTAGTTCTACATTTGTGCTACTGCATTTAAAAAGATTTTCATTAGAGTCCTTATTTTTATGGCCTATAACTAAGCTAGATTTTCAGGACTTTCCAGTGTTCAGGTTTTAGCTTTGTGATTCTCCTTGATGTTAGTGGGAGTTACCCAAAGCCATTTTTCTTGAAGACTTTTGAAAATGTAAGCTTCACTGTCTTTGTCTAGTAACAGTGAAAAAAAATATTGAAGCTAAATTAGTAGAAAAATTAAAGTTTGCTATTTTCAAATGAGCACAGAAATACTGGGTATTCACCCACAGAAAATGAAAGTTTTGATTCTTTATAGCTCTAATATTTTACTTTGAGGAAAATTTGCTCTGTGTTCTCTCCTCACATTTCTGGAATAACCATTGTTTTCTGTCTTTGACAGGTGGCACTTCTGCAGGTGTGTGTTCACCAAAGGAACTCTTTAAACTTTGAGCAAACCGCCATAATGTGCAATACACAATCTCTGTCTGGCAGTCCTAAAGCTCTTCAAAAACCTGAAAACATTAAGACAGTACCAAAGAGATGTAAATTCTTGTTTGCCCCTTTTGAAGAATGGAGACACTGACAAGTTAAGCCATATTAACTGACTCAGTAAGCCAATCTCCATTTCTGCCACTGGCCTGAGATTCCCCTTGAACCCATTTCTGGGGATTAATCACAGGATTATCTTTCTTTCCTTCTTAAATGTGCATTTAAAGGACTGGTTAGAGACAGTGTGGAGTGTTCCAGTTGGAAATCTGGTCCAAATTTGTAGAAGATTGGATTATAAGTGCCTGGTTTAGGAAGAGTTTGGAAGCCTGCCATTTATTATCCTTAATTTATGTTGTAGACTGGGCCTCCATTCTGCTAAGTGATCACTTTGCAAATCAATTGCAGATGCCTTTGTGGGAAAAAATGACACACATTCTCTAGAAGGGCAGGATTCACGGCACAGCAGAGATGGGAGCTCTTGCTTTCTGCACAGTTCGGGACGTTCAACCATATTAAAGCCTTTGTAGGCAGTCAGCTGCAGGAACCTGCTTTTTAAACAGTCTGGGTATCCTCAGAAACTGAAGGCTGTGCTTAAGGAAGTTTTGAATCTTTCATGAGAACAGTCTTTCCTCAAGAACAGAGCTGGGTTGCTGAGTTGTGGGGTCCAAAGCAGTTAGACCATGTAGTAAACTGATAACACCCTTTTTATATGTTTGAGTCTCTGCCTTTGCTCCTGCATCCCTCTGCTCCCCTTGCACCTCACCTGCCTGACCTTTAAGAGCCACTGGGATCACAGTCAGGCTGGTCTGGGTATAGGCCATTTTTGCCACGAATCCAAACAGATTGGAAGAATCAAGATGTTCAAAGCCTTGTTTATGTGTGAAACAATAAAGTTACACTGAACTGTCCACACGGTATTATCAGGATAGCACTCGGAAGCCTCTCTGACATGGATTAGTGCATGAGACACGTGTTAAGGTAGGAATTAACTTGTGACTCTGGTGATTTACCCTGAAAGTTTTGAGTCAGATGCTCCACAGCTCTTATTTGGTCTTGCCTCTCGAGTTAATGGAGCGTACAGGGTCTCTTTATTTTCAGCTTTTGCAAAGCAACCTGTTTTTCCATCCTGTTAAAATTCATAACACTACATGAAGCAGGTGGAGAAAGAGTTTCTAAATACTATTCTAATAGAGCAGAAGTGCAAAAGTCCTTCCAAGGGAGCAGCTTTGATACTGCATGAGGCAATCTTCTTCTGCTTCTCAAGAAAGGAAAAAAAGGCAAAACAGAACCCTGAAACGTGAATGACCTAATTTGGACAAAAATTAAAATTGACAAACACAGGACAAAATGCACACTTACTGTCATCCATCCTCCATCCTTAGCTTCATGGTACCTTCTTTGGATCCAGGTCTGATTTCCTGGGAAATCACTGCCCAGGAAAGAAACTGGGTGATTCCAGTGATGCTGTGGCAGTGGGGTGTGCAGCCCCTCAGCCAGGCAGCATCTACTGATGGATGCAGCACTGGGACTGTGTGTGCCAAGGCTGGCTGCCTCTGGCCCTTGGCAAAGTTGGGTGAAAAATGTGACACGGCCTGCTGTGAGGGTACTGTAACAAAAAATAATATAAAAATTCTGAGTGGAGCTGGAGACAATGTAGTAGAATGCAGACTCAGTTGTATTTGCTGCTTATGGAGTGACTTTTTTCACAAGGAGGAATTGCTGAGGATGTTGCCTTTGTCTTACACATGAATGTCCTTGTTCATGTTTCCTACATTAATCTTATTTTTAACCTTCTTATCAATTTGTTATACATCTCTATACCATCTACCTTAGGCACCTACATAAATTTTAACACACCTTTAAAACCAATGGAAAGAAAAAGTTTCCTAAAGGTTATTCTGGTTATAGATGAAGTAAATTACTCATTGGAAATGCAGCTATCTTCTGATTTGCGAATGATTTTACGTTGCTGCAGCCCAAGACTTTTTCTCTCTTTTCCTTATCTATGAGTGTTGGTGAGATCCTGGTCCTCAGTGCTTCTTATTCCTCCTCACATCGTGACAACATATATGTAAATAGCTAATTGTATTGGGGTTGCATAGTGAAGTTTTGGTAGTGAGGGGGGCTCCAGAGGTGTCTTCTGTGAGAAGCTGCCAGAAGGTTCCCTCATGTCCCACAGAGCCAATCCCAGCTGGCTCCAAAACAGATCCACTGCTGGCCAAGGCTGAACCCATCAGTGATGGTGGGAGCACTTCTGGGATAATGTGTTTAAGAAGAGGAAATCTGCTGTGCAATGGCAGCCAGAGAGAGGAGTGAGGGGATGTGAGAGAAACAGCCTGGCAGACACCAAGGTTAGTGAAACAGGATGGGGGAGGAGGTGCCAAGACTGAGATTCCCCTGCAGCCCATGGAAATTCATGATGGAGCAGAGATCTGCCTGCAGCCTGTGGAGGAGCCCATGCCAGAGTAGGTGGATGCACCCTAAGAAGGCTGCAACTCCTTGGGCTTTTTTTTTTTTTTTTTGTTTTTTTGTTTATTTTTGTATTTCATCCCTAGATATTAATGACATTCCATAAATATCAAGGAGAATGCTTTCTATGCCCTGGGAGCAACTCAGGAAATTTGAGGCCAGCAAGTTTCCACTTTCCTGGTTGTTCTCAGTCGATTCATGTGACCAGTGTTATGAAAGTGAACAGGAAGCTTCAGGGTAAAGATAAGATTTTGGATGCACACATCCTTTGCATTCAATAGGAGAAAACAGCTGTCAATACTTATAGAGCTGTGAAAAAGTAAAAATTTTCAGAGCTTTCTTAATCTCTAGAAGCAAAGCTGGAAGAGGGATGCGTGTGAGAACCAGGAGGAGGCATATGAAAATGAGAAGATAAATTTGGAGCAGAGGGCTGATGTTTTCTACATTGGTTCCCACCATGCATGCAGAGAGTTAAGGCAAAAATAATTATAATTTCTCCCCACATTTGTCCTAGAGCAGTCTGTGACCTGGATTGTTGTGTCTGCCTGCTAGTGGAAAAAACAATAGAGCTGCAGTTTCATTGCAAATTGTGCCAAGAGAAAAGACACAGCACAAAACAAAAGAGTTAAATAGCTGTCAGGTACATGGTAAATCAGGCAATGACACCAACCTACAGCCAGGTACATCTGACCTAAAGGACCCACAGCTTGGATAGGGGAAGAATGTAGGTACTGATATGCAGAATTACCAACTCATCATCAGCATGATGGTGAAGCAGAGAGAGTCAAACTGTTTTTTCAGAGATGCTGCCTTGCATGATGCATTCATGAGATGATGTGATCTGACAAGCTGGTGAATGCTTCACCCCTCCTCTGCCAGTGGAGACTTTCTTCCTGCTTCTCAGCAGAGACAGCATTGATTTGCTGAGCTCAGAATAACCCTGTGGGTGAGAGCTGTTGTGCTCTCCCACACAGGATTTGTCTGAAAGTTGTCTCTCTGGACAATATTTTTAGAGAGAAAACCCTTCTCACTCAAATTGGAATCCAGTATGGTCAGAGATGCCCTGGGCTGGAAAAGGAAAGAAAGAGGATCAAAGGAGGTAGTGATGTGTAGAGTTAAATAGAAAAACTGTCCAGTCCACAGCATTGCAGGACAGAGCATCACACCTTTCAGGATCAGCATTAGGTAGTCGTGACTGGTGTCATGGGCAGCTGCCTGGCTCATAGGTAGCCAGAGGTGGTGACCTGGCACATCAAATGAACAATACACAATTCCCTTTGCACCCCAAATGGCTCTTCTTTAGCACAAGGCAGGGTGGACACAGTTAGAGGAGAGACCCTCTTCTCATCTGCCCAGACACCTTGAATATATGTGTCACAAAAAAATCACTTGGGTTAACTGGGTAACCTTTCTACAGTTCAAGCTCCATATGTTACCAAGGGTTTGTTGAAAATGGGAAAAAACTGCATTGAATGAAAATAAATTGAGTGGCAGGATATCAGTTAATGGATTTGTCCCAAGGTGTCAAGGTTTGTTCACAAAGGAAAGTCTGCTATTTTTTCTTCTCCAGCACATCAACTTGCCAGTACAGAGCCCTACAGATTAATTCATCTTTTAATTTGCACTGATTTATGTCAAATCCCCGCATTAGTAGAATATAATGTGAACAACTGCTTATCTCTAAAATTATAATGGCCAACACTTAAAGATAATTCTGGCTAAGCACTAAGCATCATCTGGCATGTGTGACAGGTGAAACTACCATATGGTGAGGGCCCACCTAGATAAATCACTGTGCTCCAAGTTCTGCACTGCCCTGTGAAAAAACATCTTCCTGTCCTGAGGACCAACAGTACTCCCCAACGGGAAAAGAACCTTGGGCCGCAACATGTAGTTTGATTTCACAATTTTGGAATGAGTAAACAGGATTCTAAGCAATCCTTTGCATATCTCTGAGGAGTTCCTAAAATGTTTTTCATTCTGCAGAGGGTTAACGTGGATCTTGTGTAGAGAGAAGCAGGTGGAATCTGAGTGTGTGTACACAAGCATATGCACATGGTGCTCATAGGTTGGGGTTTTGACAGCAGTGGGGTCTATTTATAAGGGACAAGGAAAATATGTTTGCTTTGCTCCCTGGAGGAGCAAGTGAGCAGTGAGTGGGTGGGAGACATGGGGAGTGCATCTGTCTCTAATCATCCCTATGCTGGTGGCTGAGGGAGTTGCTGAGAGCGTTGCTGCTGCTTTGGTGGCCCAGGCTGTGTGTGCTCTGCTGCACTTCCAACACCTCCAGACATGGCTTGGCCATTTTTACTGGGGTGAGGGCTGGGAAAAGTGTATGGTCCAGGCACCTCCATGATCACAGGAACTGCAACAATATAGACTAAGAATTATGACTCAGAAGTATCCAAGAAGCCAGTGATCTGATATAATTTTTCTTGGTTTTTTACTAAACTTGTCTTGCCATTGTGTCCTTGCTACTGATCCCCTATCCCACACTCCAAACTCCACAATATTAATTCTTATACAAATACATTATTTTAAAAAGGGGTGTGGACTTCAGCAGCACTGATGGGCAGTGTTCTGATAGCTAACTCAACAGGGAAACTGTCCTGTATGGCTCTGTAATCCATAGGGGCAGCTGGGGTGAGGGATTGGGAGGTGCTCCAGAGACTCATCACTTGCAGAAGTTGAATATTTGAGAGAGCAAAGGACCACTTGGAAAGAAGACCATAGGCAAGGAAAGTAGCAATACACTGGAATAAGCAGGGATAGGTAGGGAAAATATAGCACAGGGAAACTCCTGCTTGTCTGAATGTGCAGAAAAAGGAAGATGAATTTTGTTCAGGCAAATGCAAACTCTTCAGCTAGAGTAATTCATATTGAAGGAAAAAGATCAAAGAAAACCAGTGAAATTAGTCAGCTGAATTTTAATGTGCTACCAAGTAAAGACTAAGGAAAGTCTTACAAGTGATGGTAGGAACACTTTATAGAGATCAAAGTTTAGCTAGAGATAAAAGACAGAAAAACAAAATATCATTTTGTAATTTCCTCCCCACCCTTGACAAAATTTGTCATTTATTATTTATGAACAGTTGGTTTTTTGGGGGGAGAACATCTGTAATGTTTTTTTACAGGGGTCCTTAAATCCCAGAAAGCATTTCAGCTGCAGTGGTCTCTGGCAAATTTGCTATCAATTTCAACAGCATCTGAATTGGGTACATGGTAAATTTAACAATGAAAATAAAGCAGACACTTTTAGTTCCTTATCGTGTGTCCCAAATAGCTTATAAAACACAAATGCTTCTTCAGTCATTAGGGATGAACAGGTCCCCTGGCATCCTAAATAGAATGCAAAGTGTGGATCAAACTGGGTAATAAATTGAATTAATGTGGCAAAGACATAGGCTGGTGTCAAACTGATGTTACAGGACTGACTTATATTGAACTGCTCCTTGGAGACAGCAACACAGAGAAATGGTTTGTGCTTCGTCTCGAGCAGAAATACCAGGCACTCTGTTGCCATGCTACAGTTTCTAGGTGGCATCTTGCTGAAGGAAAATCCTACTGTCCTTGCTTGGGGTGCCAGTCCTTGCTTAGGGTGTTGGCAGGAGGCTGAGTACATCAGCTGAGTGGGTTGCCTTCCTCCAGATGCTGCTTGGACCAGAGGAAGGTGAGGAGATGCCACACAGCAGTGCCTCTCCCTCACCATCCCACTCCTGCGATGACTCCTTCACTCTGCATTCGCGCTGGGGGAGAGAGCGTGGAGCTGAGCCGTGTGCTGATGCCTCTCACATCCCTCTGTGCCTCAACTCTCATTTTCTGCAGAAGAACTGAGCCCATTTAGCATTTAAACGTGCCTCTGGGGAAGCGAAATGGAAGGTGGGATTTGCCAGATGAAACTTCTCAACAACGAGCTTAAAGAATGCTCGGAAATCTTTGGAAAGGGAATGTGGAAGGTAGCAAACAGCTAAAAATGGAGCAAAATGTGGCATGGAAACAAACCAGAGAAGCAGAAAACAAAAACTAAGGTAGAGATAAAAAGGGAAAAATGAGTGAAGGTTAAGAAAATATTCCCATGAGTTAGATGAAAGGAATGGCAGTGGTCAATGACTCATCTTCATCTAGAACACTTCCTTATTCTCTGTAATCCCCCAAATCAGGAACAATATTTTAGAATTCCCAGTCTTGGAGTGATGCAGTGCCAGGGGCAATGAGAACCGGACCCATACTTTCAGATTTAAAATGTCCAAAATTTGCATCCGTTTTCGACCCAACCAAATGTGCATTTTTGTGGCTCTAGCAGTTACTCTTCACCCTGAAGCAATTTTACAACCTGCTGAAAATATTGAACAACCCAGAGGCTGGACTGCACTTGAGGTGCCCACGTATCTTCCAGCCCTCAGTGTTTTGGATGCAATGCACTACAACACAAACACTTGACTAAAAATGGCAGCTGTGTCTCTCTGTGGCTTCATGAATTCTGATTGGAAACACATTTTACCTTCAGCCCCTTTCCAGTGTTTTGTGGATCAGCTTGGGCTCACCCTGACCAACATCAACACCAAACCTCCCCTGGAGTTTCTCAGGTTGACTGTGGAACACATACTGCCTGACATGGAGAGAAAACAGACCATAGCAAGGTAATCATGAAGGAAAGATCAAGCTTGGCCTCCCTCCTTATGCTCCAAAACACAGTTCTCTCCCTGCTGTGGGCTGATCAATATTTGCAGTATGAGACAGACATGCTTTTGGGAGCTGTGAGAAGTGCAGTGAACCTTGCATGGCAAAAGCACTTATGGAGCTGCTGCCTTTGTCCTGCCTGAGGAGGAGCCCAAACTCAGTTGCTTTAGGTCTTTTTGCAGGAGCTAAAAACCACTGACCCCATAAAACACCATCAATTCCATGTGACAGCTGCTGCTGCCTCTCCTCACCCTTCCTATAACACAAGGCCCTGGAGTGACAGGCTGACTAGACAGAAAATACAGAAAGGAGCTCTTTCTGAGCAGTCAGAAAAGTCTGACGCCTCACTGTTATCATCTCAATAAAATGCTGCAGGAAAAGAAATGAACCAAAAAGGCTCTCAGAGCCTCTTTTTCTGCCAGAGGAGCCGCTGCCCTGAGCAGTGTGTCCTCGAGGCCTGGAGGGTGCCGGAGCTGTGCACAGGGCCCCCCTCTGAAACGGGCGAAACATCGATGGTTTCACAGGCCTGTTTCACACAACTTTTACAAAATCCTCTGAGTGAAGGGTGGTGGAGCCTGAGAGCAGCACCAGCGTCCCTCTGTCAGGGATGGACCCAGGGTGAGGCCAAGGAGGCCCCCTGACTGTGGCACTGCCGTTCTGGGACCAGCTACAGCAGCAGCACAAATGCTCTCTGTGGCACGCACAGGCAAAGCCTCAGACAAGTCTTTAGGTGTCACTGCAGGCAAAAGCCTTAAGCTACTTCCAGGAACCTATTCTGGCTCAGACATCTTGGACAGAAGAGTGCAGCCCATCTGTCCAGCCATGTGGAGGAAAGGACAAGCTTTTAGGATGGAAGCTCTCACCTGATCCCACAGGGCTGGGCTGAGCAGAAGAGGTGGACCGGTGGGAGATTACTTAAAAGGACAGAACTTGCAATATATTAGAAAGCTATCCAACCTACAGGAAATTTGTTGCAGCTATGGCAGCATTAAAACCCCCTTTATATTTACCTGGACTTGTTTGACTGTAATAACTACCAGTGAAGGTCACACTGTCATTAGGAGGAAGCGAGTCTCCATTTCAATTGGGAAAGAGCACTTGGGGAAGCCCTGAAGAAGGAAGTCATCCCATTCTTGCCGACCTGCAGCCATCAAGTACAGCACACATCCAGCCAGGAAGACTGCAAAAAAGACCTTCACCCTACACTGGGCTGAGGACAGCTGACACGAACTGATTTAAGTAATATGCTATTAAAAGCACTTCTGAGTGATTGCAACCTATTATGTGGCTTCAGCCTTCAGCACATTTAAAATGCATATGGTTTAATTGACACAGCATTAGGGGTCCTTTACAGCTGTTACTGTTGCTCACACTGTGACAATCTGAATGCAAAGTTGTCATTGTGCTGCTGCCTGTACAGACACACAAGAAGAGGAGCAGAGAGGCCACCCTTCATGGCACAGAAATGGCATCTCAGCCTTAATGATACCAGTCAATTTGTGTCACTGCAATGGATGTCACCTTAATCCATAGCTGAGTGACCGTGGGGATGTGCATTTCTGGCCTGCTGTTAATAACAATCACTGCCAGTTCCAGAAATGCACTGGTTCTACAGCACTGCATGCATCAAGGCAATGACTGCAGCCTGCTACTCCCCACCCATTTTCTCTCATCTTTCCCTGTATCAGCTGTGAAAGCAGAGGACATCAGAGGACATACTACTACTACTACATTATGACACACTGAAGAGGGGAAGACACAGCTATATTTAAATCAATGTTCCATAGAGAGTGTTCTGCTTTGGGAAATAAGTCCTTATACATTTACCTGTCATAAGATTGCCATATATTATCTTAGTAATGGTGATACATTTCAGCAATTTTTTTTCTTCCTTTGCTGTTCACATGCTCCTAATTCCTTTTCAGCTTGACTCCTCTTAACATGCAAATTGTAATTTGCAAGCTCAAAATACAAATTCTGTTTGAGAAGATAAGATTCTGTAAATATTATATCTCCCGTGGAACAGAAGGAGATTATTTTACATCAGCCTAAACAAATTATTTAGATAATATCTAGTCTGCTTCAGGTTAAAATTTTTGAGATGTAAATACATTTTAATATGCCACGCTTATAGCAAATATAAGTATTTATGCTATTTTAGCTGTTTTAGAATACTTGTAGTAAGAGACATATTGCAGCTAAAAAAACAATATTAGATTATAGACAGGGAAAAGTTAAAAAAAATTAAATGTATTAAAAAAAGGGATTCAGACTACAGCTGTCCTTAGAAGCCCGTTCTCTGAGGTGACATCTGCTTGTCCCTATGCTTCCCAGCTCACAGGATCAGCTGGAATCTGCCTGCCCATTCAGTGGGATTTCTTCCAGTGGAAGCCAAACAGGGCATAGCATGGATAAAGGGAATGATGTCCACACCTCACAGCCATATGTCAGCCTGGCTTGCTGTCAGGGTGTGGCCAGAGATTCATCCAGGCAGAGCAGGCTGAGTGATGGGAAATGGTCTCAGGCTGAACTGTCCTGAATGTTAAACTTGCACCTTCCACTCCAGGCAGCTCGATGGTGTGCACTGAGAATACCAAGCACCGAAATACTGAGTGTGCTTCAGCTGTCTGTCAGAGAGCAGGAGGAGGAACTGGGTGAGGGAATACCTCTAAAAGACAGGAAAATGGGTGGAAGCATTGCTCCAGCATAGTCATGATGAGGTGGGGGACAAAGGTTTAGAGCTGAAACCCCTCCAATGAAGAGGATTAGGCAACTTCTAGAAGGTAGTAAGTCTGAATCAATAACAGTGAATATTAAATCCTGAAAAGACAGAAAAGAAAAGGCAGGGATTGCAGCTTCAGACTCCCCAGGTTGCCACTGAGCTGCAAAGAAGCTGGGAGCCGAGAGCAGCTTCTCCTCACATGGACAAATGCCCACCACAGCAGGATGTGGGGGATCCTGGCTGCTCTGACCTGGGACCACAGCAGCAGGATCGGTGCAGCAGCATCTCCTGCAGGAGATTATCCTGCCAGGATGAGGAGCAGTGGCTCTGCTGAGCTCCCAGCTAGCTGGAGCAAGAAAGCAAGGGCTGACTGGCTCTCACAGTGCTGCGATACTGCTTGGCACTGCTCTGTTTCTCTGAGAGCCAAAGGTTTTTGAATCACAGATCCCAGTGAATTCCAAACAACACACTGAGCACCAACATCACCAATCATGCTTTTCTGCTGAGCCTTAATTCAGGAAGAACTTCCATCTAGGAAATCCTTGTTTTTGCTGGAAAGGCACTGCTGGGTTCCAAGATGCCTTGCAAATATGAGAGTCTGCTGGACAAACTGGATTTTTGGACTGTGTGTTTTATTGCCATGGGGGAGACCACAGCTTTACCCAGTGCAGTTGTCAGTGACCACCAGCCTGATTCTTCTCTGGATCTGGCTGCAAGTGTTGCTGGTGTAAAGCGGGCAGGAACACAGAGCTGGGGACCGGTGGCAAGGGCACTGCAGAGATCAGTGAGATCAGCACAGGCTGCAGTGCCATCACACCTGGTGATGTGGAGATGGGAGTTCTCTCCTCAGATGGGGAGATGTCCCTATCCTTGAAGCTAAGCTGGGGCTATAGGTAAGAACAGCCTGAAGATTTTGCTAGTCCAGCTACTAGTCCAGGTGCTGTTGAGAAATAAAGAGGAAAACTGAAAATGTTGATATTTCTGGAGAAAAGACACAGCAGTAAGTAGCTTGATCAAAAAATATTGGGATAAACCATGATCTGTGCTAAGGGGGCATTAATTAAGGGGCATTGATTTTGGAGGCTATCAGATTATTTCCATTCTATACAGTGGGGAAGCTTAGTGCTTCGACATGGCAGTCTGCAGTGCCTGCAGAAGTCTTTGTGAATAGTTTTTCATCCAATCTGAAAAATAAATCTTTCTGAGTATGGCTGCCTAGCACTGCCTTGAGTGGAAGTGCCCATCTTTGAGGAACTTGCATTGGAAACTCACTGTATGTTTGCATTAGGTGGAAACCGTAAAATAATAAAAGTAATTAGTGCATGTTATGGACTAATCACCTGCAAAAAGGCCTCGAATGAGAACTTTAATGCAGATTGAATTTTCGTGATTATATTATATAAAGCTTGAAAACAGAAGCTTCCACACTGGAACTGCTGAGTAGCCCTGAACTACAGTGCTATGACCAGCTAATTGAATCCATGTTCCTTGGCATTCAGGGAATCAATAACTATTAGAAGTGAAGGGCACTGCCTTAAAAGCCCAGTGAGTGCTTCATGCAAGGGGGAGTTCGTGGGATGAAAATGCAGCTGTGAAATGGTAGAAATATGTGCCAGGCATCTGCAAGAGGATTGTGTCCAAAACAGTACAGTAAGGACCAGCACAGCCAAACCCTAAGCAAACACCATCATTTGTAATATTTTCCTGATTTAGGATGATGAACGGTCTGATGTGCCAGCCTCAAAAACTGCTGGGTTCAGAGATCTTGAGCTGAGCCAAGCAATACTGCTGGACACTAGTATCTTTAACAGGGTGTGAACATGCCAGGGAGCAACTGGGAGAGGGGAACTTATTTATAGCAGCAGCAGGCTGTAAAGCACTGGTGTAGCAAGACTGACTAGTGACTTGTTACTTACTCATGCATGAAAACGCCACCTTATGTTCCACAGGCTGCTGCTGAACAACCACCCCAGGGGCAACCAAGTGGTGGAGAAAAACCCAAGAACCTCCTTGTGGGAGCAACATCCAGCATGAGGTGGTGGTGGCTGCTCTCACCCTGAACTGGGATCCAGGTGCCCTGCGAGGAGATGGACCAAGGTGCACTGTCAGAGAAGCTGTTGCCAGAGCTCTGTTAAACACAGTTAGTTGCCCTTCTGAGAGGAAGCTCTGTCTCTTCACAAAAAGCCTGCTGCAGTTGTTTTCACATGGCTTTATAGGTTTTTTCATAGCTAAATGCTGTCCCATATTGCTTCTAGTGGCGGGGTCAGATCAGGACACTGTGAGATTCTCTGTGTGCAAGCGTGTGAATTTTTCATGCTGGCAGAGGAAGAGGCAGGGAGAGAGGGAGAAGTAGGAATGAGAAATACATGCTTCAGGAATCCCAGGGAAGAGAATTTGTTTCTCCTGCTCATTTTGTTGTTTGCAGCTACCTTGTGTAAGACACCAAGTCTTGCTCACATTTCCACAGTGGGTCTGATGAAGTCATTTAGCACATGCTAACTGCAGGCACATGAGAGTTTCCATTACAGCTGCTACCAATCACAAACACCAGCATTCTCAAGAGATTTATTAGATGTCACTCTAGGAGAGGAAGGAGCTCTAAAAGCTCTTGCAGGTCAGATCCCCTTCAGGATTACCTGGTGTGCGCCACTGGGCCATTTTTGTGGGTTTAGTGCTATGTCTGTCACTGTTCTCCTTGCTTGTGACAGTTCATCTGAGCTGCTGTACTGAATTGTTTTCTGCCTCTGGGTTGCTTGTAATCTCTTTGCTTTGATTGTTCATTATTTGTTTGATGTCTGTGGCAAGCCAACACACTTTTTTTTTTTTTTTTTTTTTTTTTAGTGCTCTCTGCCAGGTGGCTGAGTAGTGCAGAAAACGAAAAATACAAACACAAAATATTTCAAGTATTTTTCAAAAACATTCAGAAATTTTTGGAAAACGCAGTCTAATCCTCTCTTCTTCCTGTCAGGCCAAAATAATCCAGTCAGCAACAAAAAACCCCCAACCCTCTTGTGGTAAAATAAGTGATGGTTTTAGGATCAGTAGATACATCTACTAGCATGCAGTAGTCAGAAGACTGTATGAGAATAAAACACAAAGGGAATCCTTAAATATTCAGACTAGGGCAATTCATTTGGAAGGCCAGCGACTCAGACAAAGTAAGCAGCTGCCCCCAGCAGCAGATTTTGGGAGCATCCAGCCATCCACGGATTTTCTCTGCCTGTGGCAGACATGCAAATTCAGGCTGCTGCTGGGAGAGCAGGGGGTGCCTGGGGAGAGCAGCAGCGCTGGGGCAGGCAAAGGGCGGCAGCACTGGCCCCGTCTCTGCCCTGGCACTGGGAGCCTGACCCTGCAGGGCATTGTCTGCTTCCTGGGCTCAGCTCCATCCCAGCTCCTCTCCCTCTGGCCTTGTGTCTCCTCCTACAGAGACTTTGATTATTTCCCTGGGAATCCCTGCAGCTAAAATACAACATAATCTTCCTCTTTGGAAGTCATCCTGTCTCCATCCCAGGTTTTACTGAGTGCCAGATCCTTTGGATTTTATAAGCATGTAGCCCTTGCAGGGCAGAGTGGGGAGATGACAAGGTTTATCCTCTGCCTCCAGGATAACCAGGAGTAAAACAAGAGACAGAAGATGCAAACCTGCATTGGACTTGGTTTTCTCCATTCTGTTTCTGAAGAAAGAGGAAAGCTAGAGAGAGAGAAGGGATAGGACCCAAGAGAGAGGAGGGAGACAGAGCAAAGAAGTTTTGGCATGTTGTCTTGCCAAAACGTGCAGTACAGATGGGAAGACACAGATGGAGCATTTCTCCTGATACTCCAAGAAATCAAACATGCAGGGAGGGAGTTGCAGCAATTTCCTTGTATCACTGTATTGGAACATTCTGTAGCAGCAGTTCTTAAAGAAAACAGGCTGTCACTTCAGCAATGCTTTAGGAGCCTGCACATGAATACAAACAGTCACCCTAAAAATCTGCTGCAGCAGCTCTTGCCTGGCACAATGAGCTGATATATTTTGTTTCAGCTCGCATTATGTTTGCTGGCCCATCTGCAAGCACAGAGGATCTAAAGCCTGCTCCTTAAGGTAGCAGGCTGAACTTGCCCATGGCATGGATGCAAAGCAGCAGATGTGTGGGAGCAGACCTGCCTTCCTTGTGCTCAGGTGCAGCAGAAGTCTGAAAACCAGAATAAATGCTGCATGCAATAGAGATGCTGACACACAGGCAGGGAGGAAGGAAAGGGATCCAGGGAAATGCATAAAGAATTCTGCAAGTACTCTATGTCAAATCCCCTTATTAGAAGCTCTGAGATGACTGAACAGCCCCAGCAGCACAATTCCTGCAAAGGCCTGCCAAGCATTTCCAGTCTAATTAGGCTTTAGGAGAGTCGGCAGGAGGCCTGGATATCCTCTCTGTTGAGAAGAAATCTGACTGGATTCTCCTCTGCCTCAGTGTGAAAGTAGATGCTTCCAGCCCCAGCCTTCTGGCTTCCATGAGGCAACAGCCCTGTGTGACTTCTGCAGCTGAAGGCAGGGCAGGGAGTGCTGGAGCAGTGTTCTGGCTCTGGCTCACAGCATCAGGAATTCCCCAATAGATGCTTTAGAGGAGGTTGGTCTGTCTGGCACCTTCCTTTAACAGCAACTGAGCAGAGAGGTGTAGAAACCCCTTCAGTAGTTCCCTCCACATTCCTCAAGAGGAAGATTTTAGGGAAATTTACTTAATTACATTCTTCTTTTCTCTTTCTCCTCTTTTACTGTGAGAGAGCTGACTACATAAATCTGTGGAGATATATGTTGTGTTGTCCTCATAAAAAAAGGGTATTCCTTATCCAGCTCTCTGTCTTTTTTGAGGGCAGCTGTCACCATCGCATCTAAGAAGAAAAACTGCTTTTGAAAATAACTTATTTTTCAGATTTTTTGAGTCCCAGCACTGGCGTTTTCTTGCCTCTCACATCCTGATTTTTATCCTGCTGCAGTAAGCAAAATGGGACTTGGAGAAGTCATTAGTGCCCAATTTAGCCTGGCAATTAGGCAAAATCTAATGGGATGCTCTCAGGTTCAGAAGCCAGAACTGCTACTTGTAGGCTCTAACTCTGACATTGACTTATTTTTTTCTTTTTTTTTTTCTTTTTTTTTTTTTTTTCCCTGAGGCCAGGGTTAATTTTCTTCTCTTGTATGAAAATTTACTATTCTTTATAAAGCTATATGTTGGGGTTCATTGCTTGGGATTTACAAAATGCTTTGGAAAGGAAAGGCAGGAAACATTATCTCAACATTTTAATGTGTGTCTGAATAGCCTTCACCCCCTACTCTGGTTACTTCAAAATCTCTGTCTTGGATGGGAGAATACCTGATCTTTGAAGACTCACAACTATAAATTCAGTAATAGCATTGGTCCAAAAAACACATTGTTTTATTCATCTGTTCTACCAAATAATGTGCCAGTACTGCACAGTAACAGCTCTGGCCAACTAGAGGGATTGCTGAGGTAAAAATGTGGCAGAGGTCACCACATCCATCAAACATAATTTCCTATTGATTCTGTGGACATTTGGAGCCCAACACAATGATGGGATATGGCGTATCTTGATGTACAATGCCACTGGTCTCCTTTTCTTCCTCTGCATCGTATCAGCTTCAAGAGTGCCATTAAACAAGGACTATGTTAGATTAAAAAAGCTCCTTGAAAAATGTCTTTTTAAAGAGTTTGGGAGAACAAAACAAACCTCTCTCAAATAAATGAAAACCCATAATGTAAGTTTTCACTTAAAAGTTGCAGCTGAATTTTCACTTGAAAGCTACATCTGAAGCTCCAGCCCTTTGGTTGAATCTCTCTCCATGAGAAATTCCTCTTCAAGAAAATAAGATAGGAGGAGTGATCCGTGCTTTCCTCTCCATCTGGGTTGGGAAGGACTCCGTTCTCTGCTTTGAGATGGGAAGAAGATAAAAACTTCAAAATTACCATCTTTATTTAATGCTTGTGACATCAGCTCCAGAGAGAGTGTCACTCTACAGTGCCACTTAACCATGTAATGTTTTGGTCACTAATTCACCCCTGTGGCTTAACTAGCCTTGGTCCTCAGTGATTTTGTTGTCAGGAAGAGAGATTGCCTGAGCTAAAAAAGGGGCTACATTGGGAGCAGAAGCTCCAAGCGTCAGAGAGGAAGGTAAATGCTCACTTGGCATGGTTGGTGATCCAGGGGGAAAATGAAGATGTTGTGTTACATGCAGAGATGGCAGATGATGGATACTGTGGTTTTGCTGAAGCCTGTTCTTACAGAGGTAGATAGGAGCATTCAACCCCCCCAGGCAAGGACTGTTAAACATCTGAATTAAGCCTAACATGTCTTTTCAGAAAACTGATGAGAAATCAGAAATCTTGACATTATGTCCCTTTTCCAAATTATAGTTCACTGCCCAGATCACTAAAGATCACTGTCCTCGGAGACACCGAGTGAAAGGAGCAGCTGAAACACCTGGGCTGGTTCTCTGCAGTGTGGACATGAGGAAACAGGGCCTGTGCAGAAGATCAGAGGATTTTATGCCACAGAACAGTAGCAAGGATGTAGCTCAACAATAACCAGCAAGTCTACCAAGAGATTCCTTCACTGAGCCTGTGAACCAGCTCTATTCATGTGAAATTTGATAGGAACTGGAAATAAAGACAAAGTAATTCATGTGAGGGTGATGCTGGGGAGAAACACTGCCTGAGATAATATGAGTTTCCATTTCACATCTCAGTTCAAAGCAGTGGTGGTACAGAATAATTTAGGTTGGAAAAAACCTTAAAAGATGTCAAGTCCAACCATAATGGTAATAGGCATGATGTAAGGACCCAAAATCTTCTACAACCTCTGATGTTCCACACTGAGAAATGTGGAGACTTTCATATGCAGCCAGTTCCTTGCATGTTTAAAAACATTTCTATAGTCATTGTTTGCAAGTTCTACAGTCAAAGGAAACCTCTCGTGAGATTTCATTTCTGATGCCTGTTCTGGACAAGAGAGCACAGAGAAATGAAAACTGACAGATTATGGAGATTTTCAAGCCTTGTTTCCATTTGCTGGTATTCAGGGTTGGGTTTTTTTAAATGCCATTGGGAAGTTATTTTATATGTAATGCCATGGAAGAGAATTACTTGTTTTGGCTAATTATGTAGTCCTGTGATCACTGGCCTGTTCAACATTTTAAATTCTCTGTTTCAAAGTCTTCCTTCTGCAGTGGTTTAATGCAGCTAAGCAGATATGTGACAGATATTTATAAGAAGCATGAAAGTGAATAAAATAGGAGAAGTCAGATAAATTAGGAGTCTAGGGATGTTTGCATCAGCTCTTCAAGAGGGCTCTGCTGTGTGAGGAGTTTACTGCCTGGCAGTTTATTTCTAGTTTGTTCCCCCCACACTATTCACTGCTAACTGTGATTAGCCTTTATTGTGATTAACTTTATTAGTATGTGGTGAAGATTTACTTCAAGGAGCACGTCTTCCACATAAATTGAATATATCATTCTTATACCTTTGGTAAGAGGAGGCATCTCAGACAACACATGAATAGTCAAACACTCTTTAAAATTGAATGCTTCTGTATTCCAGTATTGTTTTTCCACTCTTTCAAGGACAGGACTACAAATTCAAAAACATTTTTATCTTAATCTTTCTAAAATAATCAGATGTTTAGATCAGTGGTTTCTGGAATAGACTAATAATTGTATTGCTTTAGGCTCTTCTAGGAGACAAGGATGGCAAGATAAGAACCAAAATAGAATAGAATCTGGTATCCAGGACAATCATACCAAATCCAATTTATAAGCTGTTAAACATAGGAAAGGAAAGCTGGAAAAAATCTTAGGAAGATTCAGTGGCCTAGGCCCCAAATCTATTGGCTTTTGATCTTTGCTGCAACTTTGAAAGGAATGTGCTTTCATGGTTGGTACTCATGGATTGTTGTTTACAATCCAACAAACCAGGTACGGTGTTATGATGGAGATTAACACATCTCAGATTTTATAAACATTGAAGATGTCATTTTTACTCCCAGGAATCACACTGTTGTACCACCACAGGACAAAATGCTCTGGCAGTTGATGTTATCTGGCCCTTGCTTTCTAGTAGCATAGTCACAGCTATCTATAAAGTACAACGGAATTTTGCCCTACATCCTTGATATAAATGTCAAGTGCTCTGCAGTATCGTGCACTGTTCCTGGAGAAATGATCCATTAAAACCACCCATATGAGAAGAAGTATTCAAAACATCCCAGAAAGAAATTATATCCTTGTAGGATAATAGAGAAAATTGGCTGACTTGCACAGACTGCATTGACATGCAGTAAAGCTCAGCTCTTCACTGACCCCATCTTCATGCCAGAACATCCTGCCTTCAAGGGGGACACACAGCCTTCATTTTACATTCTGCCTCAGACCTTGTGTTACAAGTAAGCAAGGCTGTGCAGCTGGACAGAAAGAAAATGTGTAAAGTGCATCAATAATGAGGAATTGAAGCCAACAGAGACGTGCATGAATTTAAAACAAAACAAAACAAACCCAACAAAACAATAACAACAACAACAACAACAACCAACAAAAAAAACCAACCGAAAAAACCAAAACCAAGGCTACCAGATACAAATGCAAAATGTGAAATAGAAGAAGCTGAATTCACTACACTCCATGCATTTCAGAGGATTAGAAGTGCTGGTGTTTAAATTGTAGAGATGAGTTTCCAACTTATCATGGTCTAAGTGTTCCATCACTTGTGTGCACTTTGGATAATGAAAGGATTTGTTTGAGAGGAGAGGCTTTAAGGAAAAGAAGGCTCTGTAAGTTGCTCAGCTTAAAAGAAAACAGAAAATATGGGGATAGTCAGTTTCTTATAATGAAAATATCCCACCAACCTGCACTTTCTGTTCTACCAGGGTGCAATCCCAGCTGGAGAGAGCTCTCTCTTCGCTCTCAGCCTGGCCTGGAGGATGTTAGCATCCACCATTCAACAGGAGTTTTGCCACTGGATGTAGAAAGAATTTGGTTGTGCTTTCTGTCAGTGTGCTATGGAAAGGGAGTTAATTTCCTCACCATGAGGGGCCTGCCAGACAAGATATGGTAATTCCTTACAAGTGGCCTCAAAAGCAGCTGCAAGCCAATCCTTCTGAATTTCTCTTAGGCAAGACACACCCAGTAGCTGCTGCTTCTTTCACATCCTGCTTAATCTGTTTGGAGGCTGACTGAGGTCATGCAGAGACACTTTCAGCTGCTTTGCACGCTCTGTGCAAAGGGACTATGCTCAAAGGAAACCAGCAGTGATTCTTGCCTCAGGAAGAATGGAAATGGTCTCTCCTTTTAAGTTCACCCTGTATTCAACGATTTGAAAACACAGCACTCTCACCCATCCTGGGAGAACACGATTTCTGAAGCTCTTTTCCCAGCTGTTTTCTGACTTTAAAGGGATTCTAACTCACAGCCCTCAGCCATGGTAATGATAATAACTGATCTGGTTAGAAATGGTGCCAGGCAAGCTTCTGGATTTAACTAACTTTGCTTTATAAACCTATTCAGTAGTGAGGGGTTGACATGGCCCAGATTCAAAGAAGAGGACACTTCTGTCCTGGAGATAACCTCCAAGTGCTCACACTGACCTTAGCCTGTGTTCCTGCCCTGGTGCCCTCTGTGCTCTCAGTTGTACCCCCTTCTCTGTATTATTTTCCTTTAAACAAAAGTAGGGTGGAAACCAGGTTTGTTTAGGCTCCTATTGTGTGCTCAAACTTCTAGTGAAGCTGAAAGGGCCTAAGACCACCTCTAGGCTGTGGAGTAGATGTGCTCTGTGCCCTCCCTACAGTCTTGGCCTCTCGATTATCCAGATCAGGGATTTGTCCAAAGCACACATCAGGTCTCATTTAGGTTGTGTAATTCCTGTATCCTTGGGAGTACAGGGACTTGGGGGAGGAATGAGGGCTGGTTGACCCCACTGACTCAGGAAGCAGTCATTCTCAGAGCAGGCAATCCAGGAGCCAGATGCATGTGGAAGTCACATCTCCTTGGCAAAATGATCTCAGTCACATCTCCTTGGCAAAATGATCTGTCAGAAGTTGCCCTCAGATATTTTGTGCCTTCAAGTAAATGTGACCTCGGACCTTCAAAACCCCTCAATACATGTTCATGAGTGTATCAAGAGACCTAAGGGCAGTTTCTAAGATCTATCCCACCTCTTAAAATATCCAGGCTTCCTCATCCCCTAAGAAGCTTATAAATCACTGCACTCCAGTAAAAGATACAGATGCTTTTTATTTTTTAAAATTACAACCACTTTTTGTCTTGCATTAGAGGCTCTTTACATTTTCAGAAACTTTCCACTTGAATCGTGGAGCAGTTCACAGGCCATCAGAAAACCATTCCCAAGAGAAAAAGGCAACATAATGGAACACAAATTAAAATACATATTCAGGCACAAAGCACCAAGAGTGGTCTAGAACACAACACGCACATCACTTCTAAAAATAACAAGTGAGCCCTAACACCCACACTCCAAAAATTGTAGAGCATTCTAATATCTCCCACATGTGGACTTGATTAGGGCTGAAGTTAGGTGGGTTACAGCCTGCACTTTAAAAGCAGTTCTTTGCCAGAGATTAAAAAGAGTGAAGATTTGCTGAAATAAAGGGAAAGGAGAGAGTTGAATCTTCCCCAACAAATACTCTACTAATGAATATGTGCACGTTACTGGCAACCAGGAAAAGAGAGTAGCTCCCATTATGAATATTTTCTTTATTTCTTGTTGAGGTTGATAGAACTTCTCATGGGAAGGATGCAGCAGAGAAGGTGGCTGAGTACAGTCTCCTATTTCTGCCTGGAACCAGCTGCTCTTTACAAGCAAACGCTCCCTGGAAGCACTAAGGCATAAACACCTGCATAACAGCATATAACCAGCTCAAGTTTGCATCAAGGTCTGGCTTGTGTGCATCTAGCATCCCTAATGAAACGTTGAGCTTTTCCATCATGGCTGAATAACCTGAGCTTGTGCAGCTTCCTTTTGCAGAAATCTGAATGTCACCTGGGGCAGGAACAGGCAGAGGTGACACAGCACTCAAACAGCTTTCTTGAAGGTTGTGTTTGTCCTGGAGTCACAAAAGTAACTCTTGAATTTCCAAGCAAGGATTCCTAGATGATATAATTGCCTTTCCATGGGAAAGCCTCCTAGCTCCCCATCAAGATGAACTCTTTTAGGGTTAGTGAAAGTCACTTCCTAACCAGACTGACAGGGCTCTCCCTGTCTGGGCAGGTGATTGTGGGTTGTGTCCTCTGAGCACTCTCAAGAGTTAAAACACTGATGCTGGTCCCTAGGATCCTATCTGAACACTGCCTGGCTTCTCATGGTGCTTAAGCTCCTGAAGACTTGCTCAGCTTGTGCTGGGCTCACTGTAAACCAGGATTGAGGTTACTGAGAGTTGAGCCTTCCTTGGCTCCTACAGAGGCTGGGCATCAAGCTGGGACACTCTCACGTCTTTCCATAGATTCAGGGAGAATTCCTCCTGCTGTCCATCAAGGAGGAACTTCTAAGAACCTTTGCTTTTCCTAGGGTAGAGGATGAGAGGAATCAGAGACCACTCTTCCTCATTTTTTATAAGGTAGCTTTGAATATGAGTGGGTCAGAAATCAACAGAGATAAGCACAGCAAAAAATCACCACATATTTCTGCCAAAGCCTCAGACCTCAGCAGCTGCACTGAATTTGGCATGGTTGAAGAACCTTTCTGAATAATTATTGGCATGTCTAGAAAAGTACAGCATGCTCTGTACAGCACGCCAAAAATGCCCCTGAGCAGAAAAATGGCTGCATTACTATTAATGCTGATCATATTCTGAATTAAATACTTAATTCCTTAGCAAACATTAAAATATCAGCATTTTAAAGGCAACATAGCACCTTCCTGAAAGAGTAGGTGTCTTTAATATGAATATATTTTATTAAAAATATTTGTCACTGTGAAAGATCTGATGACGTTGGTAGCAAGTAGACAGTAAGAATAATCTGGCTTTCTTCTCCATGCATTACCAAGGGCATCCACATCTCAATTAAAATTTGAATTTTTCAGTAATCTTCCAGCCTCAGAAGGAGTCAGAGATTCTTGTATGTGATGGGTAATTGACCATTTTATGCGGGGCACATCAGCTTTTTAGCAACTGTATCCATTTACATCATCTGTGAACAGCTGAGAGTGTCTGTGAGTAAACAAAATGTTGTTAGCCTTCATGTCTCAGTTAAGAATTTAAGATACAAGAGGCTAAACATGCTGGCATCAGTTGTAGAACATCTGGCTTGGGGATTGGTCAAAAGCTGGTGAAAGAAAAATGTTGTACCTTGACTTTTTGGGTACCTCTTGGGATTTTAGTTCTTTGGATAATAATTATTGGGATAATTCAAACTAATATGAGCCAGCTGCTTCTGGCATTGCAGACTGAAAAAAATAAAATGCAGAAAGAACAGATTGGCTTGGAGTCAGAAAAGTAAATTTGCAGTGTGGTACCTACTCTGCTCCTGTCTAGAGCTGATGAGAACTTGGTCTGATGAAAGCATTTAGCTCCCAATGTCTCTGGTAAGACTGGTGGGTGGTGTAAAGAACAGCAGCAAAGATGGGGAGATCTGAAAAATGTGGAAAGAACAAAGAAAGACAAGTGGGAGAGTTGATCTGAAGTTTGTCACAGTTAACTCACACGATTTAAGCTTACTTGTAAAATCCAGTAGACTGGCTGTTTTGAGGCCAAAAGCCTTGAAATTGTAACATTTTGATGACTATTCCTACTATTGCATATCTCTTGTCATAACTACATGTCCTTGCAAGAAAAATCTGTTCATGCTGAAATGGGATATGAATAACTTAGAAAGGTCCAACAAATTTTAAAAGCCAAAGGCGGCAGCAGAGGGGAGGATTAAAAAAAAAAAAAAAAAAGTGAATTGCAGATTGTAATGAGGAATGGAGGGGAGCACACAAGTCTTGTGCACCTCCCCTGGCAAAACACAGAGATCAACAAGGAAATAACTGAAAATGATCAGCCTGGAGGAAGATGTGGATAACAAAGTAGGTTCAAGGAGAAGCTCACACCAGTGTGCAACTGTCCCAGCAGGAAAGTCTGTGCACGGCTGCACGGCAGCAGAATGACTCCCTTTATTACAGTTTAATTTATTGGCTGCTGACAATGTAGTCTGTTCAGAGCAAATATAGTGCAGTCTCTGTCCTCACAAGTAGTCAGTTTAGCTAGAAAAAAAAATTAATTAAGGTCTTTCAGATTTTCTTTAGTGTATTTTAAAGCAAGGATCATCAGTGCCTCATTCTTGCATTCACTGTTTTTTATTGGCTATGGCACAAAAGAAGGAAGTTGCTTATTAACAAACTTGACCTCCTTGTTTGCCCATTTTTTCTTGCAATTCCTTCCTCCTCTTCCTTTCCAGAGTCCTTAGGCACATCTGAGGTTAGGATGGAGCTGCTCTGTCCATGTCCCACACAAAGCCCTTTCTGTTCCACACAGGTGGGGCCACTGCTGGGGCACGGTGTGGAGAAGAGAGCAGAGAAATCAGTGAGGACCACGAGCCCTGGGTGAGGGCATTCCTCCTGCTCTGCTCCTTGTAATACAATCCTGCAGCCATAAAGTTCATGGCTGTGGTTTTTGTGTTGAATGTGGGACTCTCTGTGAATACAAAATATTATAAAACCTTCTACACTGCCCAAACTACAGCAGCACAGCATGGAGCTATTGCCCTTCAAAACCCATGTTTATTCATAAAGTTTTAATGGCGAGGGGAGGAGCTGCTTCAGACCTTTGTCACCTGGAGCTGAAGGATGACCCATAAAAAAACCCTTTCTGTTCACTTAAAGGAAGGTAAAGTGAGTGGTATCCATCAGAATTTATCTTGCAGCTCGTTGCTAAAGCCCCTCTACACAAAACGTGGTTTCATGTGATGTGGGGCACCTACTGCAACCCCTGCAGGTGAGAATGGAGCAGGTTAATGACATTTATTGTGCTGCAGTCTCTGTGAGGGAGTGCCATGCCAGAAAGACAAGTATGTCTAGAGGTGGAACTCTTTGCTACTCTTTACCAAGTGGCTGAATTTCTGATGGAGGACATTACATAGTCATTCAAAAGGCAGTAACTCAGGTTGTAACAAAGAACCTGAGACATGCTAATAAAAGCCCCATTTCTATTTTATAAGTCACATAATGGATGTCACATTCAGTGCTTCTTATGCTGAACAGGCTACTTATTAAGCATAGTCTATGACTTTATTTCATTTTAAAATTGCCATCTTTTCCAATTATTCTAACTTTTTAGAATCTTCTCCCTTTTAAATAAGGTTATTTTTAGCATAAACCACAAGTTACAAACAGCAGAAGTTGCTATAGAAACAGAAAAAGCACTTTGTAGAGTGAAAATTCAGGAAGAAATGTTGTTCACTATTTATCTTCTGCAGACAGTAAGATAGAATCAATACCTACAGGTGTGTGTACATGTATCCATACATATATATAGATATAGATGACTTTACTGTATCTCTGAACTCTTCAGTGTTTGTCTTTGTATCCTAACACTTAGCCAGTTTTTGGCACTTCTGCACTAGCAGTTTATTATCCCCAGCTTATTGCAACTACTCTGTAAGTAGGTGCCCTGCATGCATCCCTGAATTGAGTTGGCCAAGCCACTGCAAGTCAAACTGATATGATGCTGCAGCACAGACAGAGGCAGGGGCTCTGCATGGGGTGGTGGGGAAAAAACCCTGTTCAGCTGTCCTATTAATATCCCATTTTCTGACCCTAATCACACACCACACTGGACATTGCTAAAAGAGGAACTCACCTGGCTCTTTCCTCTCAACCTAATCAGCCCTTACTGTACAGATATTCAGATTATCCCTTAAAGGCAGTTTTCTTGTTGTTTCAACTGTGAAAACAAACTCTAACAACTTTAAACTAAACAAAGGTAATTTCCAGCCATGGGATTTGTGCTGTGTCTGAAGTCTGTTTCTTAAATGCTGCACAACCTTTAGGCCTCATTTTTGGAGAGGATGATATGGAAAAAACGTCATATAATTTTCAGCCATTGGGAATCAGCCTCAAAATCTAGTGTAACAGCATGGATTACTGAACCAGATTCAGTGGAAAGAGCACTGCATAGATTACACTTCATGTATTCATTAGATTGAAAGAAAAAAGCTTCAGGTGTTTAAAAGTCAGCCTGTTTGGAAGACTGGGCCTGAAATATTTCTCTCTTCTGCTCTTAAACCTTTATTTAACTTCATTGTTCTTTATAATGACTCAGCTTTACAATCATTCTGTGTTAATAAACGGTCACAAAAATAGCTACCAGAGATAATTCAGGAATAGTTAATCCTTCCCTGAGGAAGAAGAGCCTGGAGGCAAGGGAACGAACTGGGTGGGAACCAAGGACCATTAAGGCCTAATTTGGATTTCTTCAAGGCATTTGATTTAGTAACACATGATATTTTGGTTAAAAAGTTTGTACTATATGGAATTAACAGAACACATGTTAGATGGCTTAAGAATTAGTCATGTCACATGTCATCTTTCTGTGGTCTTTTGTTGCTAGGATAGTTCAAAGCCTTTTCAAGGAACACGTTTTTTCTTTTGCTTCAGAATTCGTATATGATGCTGGCAAACCCCTTAGGACCAGATTTCTGAGCACTTCAGGGTCCCAAAGAGGAGATTGCTTCTTAAAGTGATTGCCAAGTGGATTTTGGAAATCACACTCAGTGTTTCAGTGCATACTGGTTGCCCAAATACCTTTGTGAAGTTTGTTTTTATTTTTTTTTTTTACAGATTATCATCAACAGTGGCCTCCTGTTTTCCCAGCTGTCTGTCAATCTGGTGTCCTGGTGTCTGTTTTGCAGGACGGGTTTGGACTCCCAGCTCCAACACAAACTGGTGGAACCTTCCTGCGATGTCTGGAGCTGGTTTTAAGCTGAGTCATTCAAAAGGTAAAAACCCCACATCATCTTGGTTAACACTGTACTCCAGATGTGCTGTGCATCCTGGCATTGCCCTGGGTCTCTCTGGGAGTAAGACTTAGATGTATCTCCTCAGGCAAGGTGTTTCCTCTGGAAAGAAATCTGGTGGGATCTTCTGTGAACTCCAGGGGGGTTGCCTAGTTGGGATGAAACCCTGTGACAGGCTTCAGTGCAGAACCTGCACTCCTCACCTTTTAGACATAACTAACAGGGCAGCCAAAGGCAGAGTTTTGACTTTCAACCATTTTTGCCTCAGTTTCTGGTTTATAAATGGGGCACAGTGTGAGGAAGTTTTTGGAGCACCATGATGTAATCTGTAGCACATCACGAGATGGAAAAATCTTCATGAGAAAATTAAGGCTTTTTACTTCCAGACATGGTTGGAAAGTGTTTATGTTGTATAGTCTGTCAGTAGGCATAGAATGGCAAAGGAGTAAAATACTGAATTGCTGCTTGTTAAATAATCAGCACTGATCTCAGCTACTGAATAAGGCAGGGGTGCTAGAGGAAAATAGCAAATGTCCTTGTAATTAGTGAGTATATCCTAATACACTCTCTTCTAGGGATAGAGGAAGCTCTCACAGGCATCTTGAAGTCTGACATTTCCAACTTTTAGATTTTTATTTTGCTCTGCTGATCAGAATATAGAGGAAAAGGTTAGTCTAGACCTGCCTATTTGTACACACTATTAGGCTTCCAAGTGGTTCAACCTTAATTACTACAAGTAGAAGCAAGTCTGAATTCAGAATTCAGATCAGCATCAATAGAGGAGACGCAATTTGCATGTGCCTTGTTTGGCACATAGTCTTGAGCAGGACTGTTTTCAATTCTGGTAATATTCAAGCAGTACTTTCCTTTTTAAAATGCGTGTCACTCTCTCTGACTCCAGCTACTCAATTCTTGAATGCATCCTTGTTAAAGAGAACAGATGGTTTCAGTTCCTCAGGATGAACTCTCAACGGTGCCTTCAAATCTGGGTGAAACCACTGTCTGTTTGGCTGAACTCTAACTCAGGCCTCGTGTCTTTGTGATGTTGGTCCAACCCTGCCTGATTCTCTCCACCTCTCTTTAGTGCTGGTTTACCTTGCAAAAAGAGTAAAAGGCCAGCAATCTCCTCCAGACCCATCTTTTGTCTATAATATTCACTACAAGACGTAGCCAGCTAATTCCAATTCAGTATTGACAGTTGGGGCATGAGAGGAAATGCCAGGAAATTAAAGCCAAATGTGGTGAGCTCAGAATTTCTCACCAGGATCGAGTATTTGGAGATGCCTGTTCTATTTACAGCTTGCCCATGTGGTGCTCCTTTCTCTGTTGGATTGAACCTTTCAATCAGCTGCAACACTGAGAGAAACTGGAGAGGGATCCTACCTTTGGAGACCATGTTGCTGTTAAAATGGGACTGTTTTGAGGGGAAAAAAATGGCCAGGAAAATGAAAGGGAGGCAGAAGATTAAATGCTGTTTTGATTTTCCAAATAAATACATTTTCAAAAATTCTTTAATACCTAAGATCAAAGCCAAGTGGACTTGTAGGACTACAGAGCTCTTTAGTGATAACCTTACAGGAACCCTGCTCTTTGGGACATGGTTTGTGGGACCTTTCCTCCCAGCTCCCTATCACTAGGACAGCAACAACAGAAGCAGCATTATCATACTATTCTGCCTGAAAATGCCTCTGAATTTTTCTCTAATAATAACCCAGCTGGATTATTATTTCCTATGAAAACTTTATTGATTCTCAGCAGGCCATTTGCAAATGATAGATTAACTCTAAACTCATTAATACACGAAGGATTGTTAAAAGGGAATTACAGTGCACAAGATCTATTTCCCAAACAGAAATACACACAGTGGGGAAAATCAGTAAGCAGCGAGCAGCCCAGCAGCCTGGCTAAATAGTCTGTGCCTTTTGTATGACATGGAAATAATACCGGTTTCTGAACAAATTTTCTGAACAAATTTTCTCCAGAAATTACTTGGGTGAGCAGAGGTGGAGAAAGATTCTCAGAGATCAAAGGAAGTTCTTTAAATATGAACAGCCAGATCAGAGAATTTTGGCTATCATGCTTTGGTTGAGATGGATGAAAAGGTTCCTTGGGGCAGGAAGGACATCGCTGGCTCTTTCAAGGGTGTAGCTCAATGTACGTCAGGGTGCCCACACTTCTCTGAGCTGGACATTGGATTGTACTGTGGTAGATTTTTACAAGGGAGCCAGTTCTTCATTGCACTTTGCCAGCTTCCACTTTCTTTCACAGTTTGGGGAGGGAGCAGCAGGTGATCCAGAACTGGTCTAGGAGGCATGAGGGGAGAGGAGGGACCGTAGAAGGTTCTGGAAGGGCCATCCAAGGAGCTTTCAAGGGCAATCCAGCAAACCTGCAGCAACAAGGGCCTGCAAGTGCAGCCTGGGTGATGGGAGAAAATGGAACAGTGCTTTAGGGTTTCTGCTAGAGGCTCCTGCCATAAGCTGTGTCCTGCTGCTGGGCTTACCCATCTTTTTTACCTCAGTGAGGTCTTTATGAATTCTTTGTGGCAGGAAGCAGATGCTGTATAAATTGCTCCTTCTGTAGAAGGTGTTGCCATTTTCCCAGTCTTTGAGACTTGCTGTAAAGAAGTTATCCTACAACTCAGATTCCACTTGCAAATCATCCCTGGAACAGTTGTGGCTGGGATCCAGCACTGTAAGTAGATATTGGCTTATGTAACAATGTGAACCGTGAAGAATATGAGAAAGCAGTTTTAACTCAAACTTTTTGTTCTTCTAAAATGTGATAGTAAGTATGATCCTGAACACAACAGCAAATGCTTCAGCCAGACATATTGCAGTGTTTTCTGCATTCAGGAGTGTCAGCCATTCCATTCAAAAATTCATTTTGTCCTGTCAAACAAGAATTCTCTCTCCTTCTGCTGCTCTCTAAACCCCTTTGTGAAATCAAATATCAGGTCAGCTCTTCCAACAGAGCACTGCTAATGAGCCTATGTATCCTTTCCAGGAAAGCCTTCTCTCTGAAGAAATCATTCCTGGTTCTCAGTTGCTGTTCCTTGCATGCAGCTGCATTAACATTCAATATTCTCTGGTGGTTCCTGTATTTAACCAAAGAAATTGGACCAGACTGTGCCAATAGTCGGCTTTCATTATTAAATATTACACCATTCTGGCACTGCTCACAAATGTTGTGAGGAAAGATTTAGTGTTGTTCCAGTCAAAGGTCTTAAACCTGTCAATCCATGGACTCCTTCCCAGGGGACAAGGAAAGATTAACTGAGGAAAGCAACATTAATGACAGTCAGCTTTAGTTTGCTGTGGGAGTGGGGTGGTATAGTGGTGTGTTCATGGTCCAAAAAAATAAAAATATAAAAAAGATTAGCTAAGTCACTGATGACAGTATTAAGCAGCATTTAATAAAAAATTGTTTTCCTAGGACAGTGCAGGAAACAATCTCACTTGCTGATACCTCAGCCTTAACAACTACCTTGTGAGATGTGACATGACTAATTCTTAAGCCATCTTATATGTGTTCTGTTAATTCCATATAACACAAACTTCTTAACCAAAATGTCATCTGTTGCTAAGTCAAATGCCTTGAAGAAACCCAAGCCTGTCATATCAACACAGCCATCTTTATCAGCCAAAACTGTAATCCTGTTTTCAAGAAGAGATGATGACTGCATTTCATAGAATTAAAGCAAAAGACCTTTAAGATCACCCAGTCCAACCATTAACCCTGCATTGCCACATTCACCACTAAACTGTGCCCCAAGTGACACATTTAAGTGTCTTTTTATATCTCCAGGGATGGTGATCCCACCACTTCCCTGGGCAGCCTGTTCTAATCCCTTCTCTTTCGTGAAGAACTTTTTTCCCAATATCCAAATTAAACTTCCCCTGACACAACTTGAGGCCATTTCCTCTTGTCATGTTGCTTGTTACTTTGGAAAAGAGACTGACCCCAACCTGGCTAGAATCTCCTTTTAGGTAGACTGGGAGTAACCAGAGCTCCTCTGAGGCTCCTTTACTCCAGACTAAATGACTCAAGTTCTGCATTCTTAAAATTGCAAAACTTTTATTGACCATTTGCATCCATTTTTCCCCTCCTATTTCTCACTCTACTAGTCAGATAAATTATTGTTGTTTCCTATATCCTTGTAGCTGGGATGAATTTTAGGTCAAACCAGTCTTTTTATTTTTGTCTCTGCTATGGTGGCTTTTTGGCAGGCTATTGACTTGACGGTTAACAAAGTATTCTTGGTATTCATTGATGTTTTTTATGTTGAAATGTACCTTCTTAGTTTGGTTGACTTGGAAGATACTTAAGCTTGGGAAAATGGTGTTTTTCAAGTTTCAGATAGACCCAGTAGAAGTTGTTTATTAATTCTTATCTATAGTACAGTCTCACAAGTTGTGAGTCTAGCTAACAAAGTAGAAAATGGCTTTATCTCTTTCCAAGATCTTTCATGCAAAAATTGTCCAATTATGAAATGACACCTAAATTATTTTCACTTTTAACCCAATAACCAACCACCCATGGTCCACAATGCGGACCTTTCTACCCAGTTACAAAATATCACCCAGACCTTGAAGAAGAAGGTGAAAAAGCGTTAGCCTACGCCTTAAAACCTCCATCTTGCCCCATATATACCACCATACTCCAAAACCCCAAACTCCAAGTTCTCCACCATGTAGCACCACACACCTCCACTCAAACTA
>VZSR01000920.1:10276932-10314982 GCA_013398615.1 Brachypodius melanocephalos
GGTGTTGAGTTGCTCTCTGTCAGAGAAGCTCTCCAGGAGTTTCTGTACTGTTCATTTGAGTTGAGCAGCAAGTGCCTTCCAGTTACTGTAGTGACAGGCTGTTCTTTTGTTGCTCCTGTCCAACTATTAAACGAAGTGCAATATGTCTAAACAGGCATTTCTCATTACGTGGCCTCACACAAGACTCCTAAATTCATGCAGATGAATTTCACAGAGAGTGTGAGCTTTGTTGTTCTGTGTTGTTCAGGGCAGGGAGAGGAGGTGCAGAGACCTCCTGTGCTGGGGAATAGAGGACATCCAGAACAACGAGTGCTTTGGATGTAGATTAAAGACTCTCTCTCTGCAAGAACCAGACAGAGCTGGGAGGAAGTAAACAACTTTGGCTGGGGAACCTCAGGCAAACAGACAGATCTTATTCTTCGTGTGTCATGACACAGCTTGTAACATACTTGTATACATAATACATCTTCTGGAATTTTCACATCAAAGTGAAGATGTGTTTATCTGACAGCTGAAAAAATAACTGATGTGTCTCTGCTGTGTTTTTCCTAGGAATTCAGCAGTCCAGGGGAGAGGAAAAAAAAATTAATATAATAAATAAATTAAGCTCACAGTCTTGCATGCTGCGTGACCCAAGAAAAATGATTGAGCCAAGTGGGTTTCTGTAGAGGAACTGTGGGTTTCTGTAGAGGATCCACAAAACCTTTGGAATCACTGTGGGTCAATAATTTCCATGTAAACTTTTTAAAAAATGTCACTAAATTGGATTGGCATTTTGTGTGTTATTTTGCATTTTATTTGGCATCAGTGTGTTATTTTGCATTTTATGCTGTGGAAATAACAGTGTATTGGTCTCAACTTTGGTAGTGGGAGGTACATAAGAACTCAAATTCTGTGATGCAAAAATAAAACTAGAGCAAAATTACTAGGATGCAGTTGTCTGCCTGAATATGCAAGCAGACCGGTTCTCATCAGCTTTGGTAAAATCCCTGGTGCATTTGTTACCTCCCTACAAAACAAAAAAGAGACATCAGTGTTAAAAAGTAGGTCCCAAGATCCTTCAAAATCCCAGAGCATGTCACTGAATTGTGCTGTGTAAATGTCTTCCTTCCACTCCATATCTTTTCCTTAATCTTCCTCTCTTCCCTGAATTATCTTCATCCTAGATGCAAAGAATTTGTTCCTGACAAATATCTGAAATATCTGAAATATCCCTCAAAAGTCTAGCTTTATTGTATTTCTAAATGAAAGTTTGTATTTTTGGTTTTATTTGTAAGAAAGTTTTATCCATTAGAATATGAGTGAAAGAGGAGAGAGAGAGAGAGAGAGAGAGAGAGAGAGAAAGAGAGAAATAAAGGAAGATGAAAAAAGGACAGAAAACAGAAAAATATTTAAGACCTTCCAGTCAATAGGAAACTGACTGAGAATAAGCACAGTGAGATCCCATTTTGTTGATAAAACCTTAACAGACACTAAGGAGGAGAAAGCACAAACCAGCTTTTACAGAGGAAGAAAGAACAAAAACTATTTCCTACAACATGCAGGATTTCTGTGGAAATTAAGCTGAAGAGGCAGTGGTAGAGCTGACGCTCTTATTTAGTGGAAAGGTATAAACACACTGCAGGAAGGTCTGATTTTACAAAAGAACAAGAAATCTATTCCAGAGAGTGTAGGTAACACTGAATATAGATGTTATAATTACTAAATACCCCATACTAAAACAATGAAAAGCATATTCAATCTGGCACAGAGTATCAGTAGCTGAAAGAGTTTCCTCTAATAATAATGGGAAACTCTAATAATAATGACGGCAATGATTGTCATAACCATCTTCAAAATGTATATATTGCAAAGGATAATAGAGCTGGATGGTGTAAATATGGTGATTTTCCTCGTTAGTATCAATACCCTGGGTACATTTTCTTCTCTGATTGTATACAGCCTTGGGGTTAATTTTTTTTTCCCTTTCCTTCTTTCTCTTTAGTTTTTAAAGAAAAGACACCAATTTTCTCATCATTCAGACATTGGGGAGTCATTAAAAGCCAAAGGGACATGTTTTTCTGGTTTTATAGCAGTGGTTGTTTTCTGGGTCCAGTGCCCCTGACTCCTCATCCTGCATGGACTCTGAGTTGTGTCTGAGAGAGGGGCATTGATTCTGTTCTCCACACTCCTTGCTGGATGTTGGGAGGAAGAAATTTAGGAGAAGAGAATTTGTTTCCTTCTTCAGAAACACCAGATTGGGATCTGGCCCCTCAGCCACTTGGGAACTCGTGAGCAGCTTGCCCCAGCAGCAGCCCCTCCCTGTGCAGGGCTGCTCCTCAAAGAGCAAGAGCAGAGCTCACCCTGCAGCTTTTAGGGGGTTTCCTCTTCACTGTGACAGAATCTGTGGTGAATTTTACCCCAGGGATTCTGCTTGGTGCGGTGTGAAAGCACACAGGAAGAACCCTGTCTCTGCTGCCCCAGAAATGAGGATTTCCTCCCACCAGGCACTCTCCTGCTCCCTCTAAGAATCAGCAGCAGTGGTAGAAAGGAGTGGTATAAATTGCCTGACTGTCAGGCATACTGTGCCATGGCACTCTACAGCAGACTGCAGCAAGATCAGGCCTCCTAGACAAGCAAACAAGGAATGTTACTTGAATAATTCAGAAATGATCATGGAATATGCTTAGTAAGCCTTTCCCACATCAATACTTGGCAGCATTCAAACATCGTTAACATTATTTCCCCTCAACATTGAACGAGCTGTCAGCTTTTTAATGGATATATTGTCTATCTAAAGTAGAAAAAGGGATTGGTTTGCAATTATTTATTTCAGATCTTAGGTAGTTTGATACACAGTTTGATATTCTTCCAGTGATTAAATTGTTTGCCTCTATATGTCACTGATCAATCCAGAATGGTGCAGAATCCAGAAATGACTGCTTTTAACCAGATCGATCTCATATGAACACACACATAGCTGGAAAACTCCAGACTGACAATCCTCTCTGGGTATACCTTGAAACAGAGATTGAATGCAGACCACATCTGCACTTGGTGAGTGCAGGACAACAGAGTTTTGGCATGGGTGAATTAACTGCACACACATCAAAGAGTTCTTCCTCATACTTCCCCGCTGGAATGTTGATCCCATTTCAGTATTGTTAACATTAACAACCCAAATTGTTCTTGTTTGGTGCAAAACTCTCATGTTAAACTTTCATGACTTCATTTACACACATGTAAATACACATACAGTGATTGCAAACCCTTCTTTTCAGGTGGTCCTCCACTAAAAAGTTTTAGATTTGTTACTGTTCAGGAGACAGGAAATTTGAAGTACA
Organism: Brachypodius melanocephalos; assembly: GCA_013398615.1. NCBI lineage: Eukaryota > Metazoa > Chordata > Aves > Passeriformes > Pycnonotidae > Brachypodius > Brachypodius melanocephalos. The sequence continues at coordinate 10,280,256 of VZSR01000920.1, forward strand.
ACTGAGTCCAAGACTCTAGTAATTAAGGGTATTAGAAACTAAAATATTCTATTAATTGGAGTGAGCTTTCTTACCTTTGCACAGAGCATACCTTAACATCAGGCAGAAAAGCCTCATTGTGAGGGACAATGATTTAGGGCCCAAGAAGGTATGAGAAGAGGTCAGGAGATAGGATATAGGAGACCTCAGTTTATGTGGAGCTTCCTAATAAAACTGCTCTCAGACCACATTAAAAAATAACAGAGAGAGAAGACAGGTAATACCTCTCTGCTTTTTAATGAACCAATTGCAGATGCCCCAATTAATCTAATCAGCACGCACACAGGCAGATGTGGAGGTTTCAATCACCTAATAGTACATTAGAATTATCTTAGCCAGTTTCTGTGTCTTGATACTCAGAAAAGAGAGTGAGTGTGGCTGAAGTTGCTCTGCCTTTAGTCGTATGCCTGAACCTCCAGCAGATTTCACCTGACAAGAGATGTGAATTTGTTAGCCCCACTGAGCTAAGCTGTATTGTACAGGATTTCAGATTGTAAATGGGTAGTTTCTCAGAGTTAGGGAATGGCAGAGCAAGAAAATCCAGCCACACAAAACCTGTTAAAGTCAGAAAAGGGGAGAAAATGCAAAGCCCTGATATGAAAGCCTGAAGTTCTGCCGGTTTGGTAAACCTCTTTAGCATCTGACAGATTTTTCTGAAGCAACTTCACTTGAAGTTCACATGTTCCTGTATAAACAAACACATCTGCCTGTCCTATATTCACTGTGTTAATTTCGAAGAGCACTAATAAGGCTTCAAACTATCAAGATAATCCAAAGAATAAGACTCAAGATAATCCAAAAAATTAAGCCTGATAAATATCAAGAAGCAACTAATTCTAGTTCATGGCAAATCCTTGAGCATAAGGTTAAAATCTGCTTTGTGTGGAGAACTGTAGTACATAAATATCAGTTGTAAGAACTGGAAATATTTGCTTGTCAAGTTGGGGAATCCTTGTCTGGTAGGGATGAAAGCACTTCATCTATGTGAAAATAGCAGAAAAGAGCCAGAGACAAGTGATCAAGGCTTTATCACGTTCTGAAAACTAAATTTTCCGGAATCAACAAGTTAATATAAATAGCAGCAATTGTATTTAACAGATTTTAGGTTGAGTTTCAAATTTACAAATGTTTCTGCCAATTTTTTATTTTCAATATATGACCTTAAGCAAATGAAATAAATGGGATTTTGAACACAGTTGAGGAAAGATATTTTACTACTTAGAGGTGATTCTCCTACTATTCCCATTTTACTATTTTCATTAATGTTATTACAAATGAAGAAATGCAATCACATTCCTCAAGAACACTTGTCGTGTGGATGCATTGTGGAATATGTTTGGCAATAAAAATCTACTGATACAAAAAAAAATTCCAAATGTAACTGGGCAATTCTTGATACAGTTTCCAAGCAAAATCTTGATTTGATTTTATCTTTGATTAACTCCTCTATTCCCCACAACACAATTTAATTTAATTCTCTATAAAGATTTTTAAAAATGCAGTGGAGAGGAACTTTTAAGCTTCCCAGGATGCACATAAGAAATATAAGTGCAAGTGGAAGTGTGAAGTTGTAGACAGACCTGGTCAAACTGAGTGATCACATGCAGTGATAACCTTGATTTAACACTCACTTTGCTATAAGACTTTGCCAGGACTTGTCAAGATTTGCCCTTTTTGTCCATAATTTATTCATTTATTCATCTATCTGTTAGAAGTATTGTGTTTTTTTCAATATCTTATACAGTCTATTACCATTCTCTTCTATGGCCTAGTAGCAGAAAAAAATTAATTATTTATAGTTCTCTAAGGAAAAGAAATTTGGGGACAAAATGAGTGGGACTCTCTATTTACCTCTTTTTACTATTTATTATAGGAAAAGGAAACATTTTTGATCCACATTGTTTCTTCTCAGACCATTTAGCACTCCTCACACTTCTACGTTTTTCCCTCCCTTATTCTATGTCTCTGTGACCTTTCCCACACTTATTATATAGATGGCTAAGTGAAAGCAAAGAGCTTTAGAGGAAATTGCATCTCCATGGTGACAAAACCACAATGTCTCATTTATGCTCCAGGATTCCCAGGTAAATATTTTCAGCTCTTTTTGTGGCATGGATTTCAGCTGCATGTGAGGTGGGGGTGAGTTTTCTCCTAAGCCAACTCTGACTCCTTAATGCCATAATATTAAACACAACAGCTTCCAATTGTATCACACACAAACATGTAATATGTATAAGTACACAGAGAAATGATAAAAGATCTCAAGGTCATTCCAGCTTCTGCAAGAATTTTCAAGGACAAAAATCTTCAGCTGTTTTGTGCACTGAAAGTACAGAAGACTGAAATGTTTCATTTCCTCAGAGGGGGATCTGAGGTACAGGATACACAACTTCTCCCCAGTATTTTTCCCATAAGACAGTTTGACCTGGAATGAAAGAAACAGGAGGAGGAAAGTTTCACTTTCTCTGCTATAGTTCTGGCTTCTTTGTCAGCTCTGAGAAAAAGTTCCTCAATCTCTATAATCTGGGAGATTGTTGGGATTTTTCCTTGATTTTTATTAATGAGATTCTGTCCATTTGGAAATAGGTGACGGATTCAAACCAGAGAGCAAATAGCAAAATATGGGAGTAGAGTATGTGGATACTGACCTAACATGGACTCTGCAGACTGGCAGCAGAAATTTAATTATTTTAAATTTTAAAAAACCAAAACCCTCCTGGTGGAGTCTGGTATCAGGAAATAATTAAAGGATACATCAAATCTAATTGTTTTTGCTGCCATGTTTTCCCTGTCGACAATATCACATCTACATCAGTAGAAAAGGAATTGGGAGGACAGAATTTAATTGTGTAAAACACATGGCAGAGGTGGCCAGTCCACTTAGTCCAGAGCATTGCAACTGAACTATGATTAGAGAACCAGTTATGACACTTTATAAAAGATTTGAGGCTCGAACATGTGGTTGTGGTTAGCTCACTAACCTTAAAACTAACTCTTGCCCTTTCCTGAGGAAACCTGAGTGCTGAACCCCTCATCTGTAATGCAGCTCACAGGTAAGGAGTCCTGTCACACACTCCTTCATCACTGTCACTCCACTTAATTTGCATTTGCATCTCAAACCTGACATGGTGTTTTAAGGTTTGCAAGAAGCGTGGGCAGAGGTCGGAGAGATATACTGTTCAAATTGTTACAAGGTTATCACTTGATCAGGTTTCTTAATGATTCTTTAAGTTGACCTTTGAATAAAGTTTTACAGACTTCAGGAGTAAAAGTTAGGCTAAAGCTTGTGTTCCATGTGAGCAGGAGGTGAATTTAAAAAGTATGTCAATATATATTTATATGTAATTTGTTGTCTATGTCTAACAAATCCAGGAAGGCTAAGATTTAAACTTCATTGCCAAGTTTAGATTATTTTAAAAAGAATTTAGAAACACTTTTAAATGCTCACACTAAAGCTTCAGGTGTTAAACAGTAATTCATGTAGTCTCTATGCCACTTTATTTTATCTGCTTCTTGGGATTTCATTTCCATTTTAGCCAAATGAAAGACCAGCCAATTTTCAGTTTTAAAAATGTGAGTGAATAGGTGACATGAAAGGAAATGAATTGCTGAGTGAACAAATACAGAACCTACAAGAATGAAGGCAGAAGTACAACACCTGGCAAAGATTCTTGAAACACACAGCTCAAGACTTGAACACCCGAATTCTCCTTCTAGAAACAAATATATGGGGGAGCTTGTCTTAGGTTGCAATGCAAGATGTAACCAAAAGTATGTATTCTGTTACCATCTGTTAAAACCAGGTGGGGCAGTGCTCTTTATCTCTTTAAGGACCCATCCTCCCTCCAGGGGATATCTGCTGTTCATGGGCCATCGAGGATCACTGCATGACTGATACAATTACATCATCCCATTGGGAGATGCTCCACACAGGGAGAGGAGCCCAGCATTCCTACCTGGACAAAACCTGAGATTGAGAACACCAGGACAGCCTGTTTGCACTGGATTCCCAGAGGAAAACCAGACCCATCTCACCACCACTGGACCTTCAGAGGAAAACTACACCCTTCTAAAAGATTATCTCTGCTCCTACAGAACCTCATCTGTCACTGCAGGAAGACTTGATTGGACTGCTCCCAACATCCTGACCAACAGGGTGTCAGGTTGTATTCTGATTCTATTTTCTTTTTTGTTTGGTTGGTTTTTGTACTACTACATTTTTACTTTTAATATTCCTAGTGAAGAACTGTTATTCCTATTCCCATATCTTTGCCGGAGAGCCTGTTAATTTCAAAATTATAGTTATTCAGAGGGAGGTGGTTTACATTTTCCATACCAAGGGAGGCTCCTGCCTTCCTTAGCAGACACCTGTCTTTCCAAACCAGGACAGAGCTGCCAGTTCAGGCTCTGACAGTGATACCAAATCAAAGGAAGCTTAGAAGAGGTCAGAGGACAGGTTTTGGCAGTTAAGAAAGTGAGATCTCAGTAAATAATACATAGGTTAGATTTAAATTAACAGAAAGTTCATTTCAAGATCAGGAATACCAAGTTTCACAGTGTAGAGTTTTCAGACAAGTGGACAATGTACTTAAAGGGAGCCTTAAGAGTCACAGAATCAGGGAACAATTTGGGTTGGAAGGGACCTTAAAATAATCTAGATCCAGCCCTCTGCCATGTGCTCTCACTCTAGGCAATGCTGTCTCTCTCCAGCTCTGCTCTCCCATATGGCCTGGAAAAGGTTTTGAAAGTTGAAGCTGAGAAAGCTCACAGGTTCTTAGGAGAGAAGACCTTTAAATGTACGTGCTGGCTTTCAATCCCCAAGCCAGTTCAATAGGAAAACATGTTTCCTGGAATGGATTATGTCTATCCATAGATTTTCAGCTCTGGGATATAAAGTCAGCTAAGATAGAAGTGAAAAAGTGGAGGTGTGCAGACAGGGAGTTTCAAAGCCACCTAAGATAGACATGAAAAAGGGAATGTGTGTAGAAAGGCAGCCTTCTGCATGTCCAAGATCTATGATTATCAAAGAGGCATTTATGTGCTAACAGTCTACTTAGATATTCCAGGGATTTCTGAACCTTCATTGCACTCAGAGCAGCTGAAGAGCCACGTGGAGTTTGCCAGAGCATCCCCTACCAGCTCCCACAGTCACCAGTGGGGACAGAGCAGCTCTAAATTCAAGACCTGGACCCACTGGATGGAAAGGAGCAGCACAAGAGCAGCAGAGAGAGGGCTGGATGCTGATCCCAAACCTGCAGGTGACTGTCCTGCCTAACTCATTTATTCAGAATATGCATCCCAATTATCTCACCTAAAAGTCCCCCTTGCATTCATAGCACCAGAAAACCCCATCCAACCTGGCCTTGCACTCTTCCAGAGATGGGGCATCCACAACTTCTCTGGGCAACCTGTGCCACTGCCTCACCACTCTCACAGGAAAAGCTTTTTTTGAATATTTAATCTAAACCTACTTTCAGTTTAAAACTATCCCTGCTTTCCTATCACTCCGTGCCTTTTTATACAGACTTTCTCCAACTTTCTGGTAGGTTCCCTTTGGATACTGAAGGCTGTAATTAGGTCAGGGGAGCGAAGAATATCCATGGAAGTGCTGTTTAGCTCTTCTGAGTGGAGATGGGTACAAGTTTTTGGCTGCAGGGTGAGGTTTCTCTAACAACACACCATTTTTTGTGTGCATTTACAGGAATATGGAAATTTCACATGCATAGTCCAATTCACCTTCCTTGAAAGCCTGCATTATACACTTCGGCTTAGAAATAAGCACACAAAGAAGTCAAAATCTGTGGTGCTACCCATCCCAAAGCCAAACCTGGAAAGTTTATCTACCCTCTATCCCACAGCATCAAGCTTCCCCTGACACAGCACCACTGATTCCCACATATGTGTTCATAACTTATATGAAATTACACAAAAAACTGGTGCTTCTACCATGTTATACCCAAGCCCAACCTCAACCCTTGACTCAAACTGTTGAGTGTCTTTACTAAAGCTGGTAAGTTAATTTCACTTTAAATGTGTGTTTTCACCATCTTCTAAAGCTGTCTTCTGCTGAGTAAGCATTCTGCTTTGTTGAGTAGAGACCATTAGATGTTACAGAAGGCTATGGCGTTTATGGTTTCACGCTCTTTACAGAACACTGTTAACTTCCAAGTTTCCCTTCTTCTGTCTCTCCCCTCTCCAGAATACACACAGTAATGAGCTGAATGGTCTCTGGTTTTTTGTGTGTATGGCATCAATCAGCATTTGCAAAGGCTAGTGTATCCTTCGCTCTGTTGGACTGAGATCTGCAGTTTCACATTTACATAATTAATACGCACACCCATATTTAATCTGTGCAGATGAAGACAAAGTCATCACTGCTTGAAAAACCACAGAGCTTGGCAAGCTTCCAGCATTGGCAAAAAAGCTTTACTCTCATGCTTTTTGCTGGGTGGGATTGTAAACATTTGGCCAGTTCTGTGACGTGTGCACCAAGCCTCCCTACCTTTCAGGCTGGAGGGATTTGCAGCAGTGAAGCTGCCCACAGATGCTCCCTTACACACTCCTGTTATGTCTTAATCACATGAAGGAGCATTTGTTCTGCTTTCCTCCTCCTCTCACCTCCACTTCCACTTAAACAGGGAGTGGTTGTTTTGGTCATGCCAGCTGGAGCTGATTTAATAATGGCCTTTCTAGGAATCCGTGTGTCTTCCATGGTAGAAGCTGCAGAGGTGAGGTGGAGGCAGCAGGTTCATCACTGACATTTCTGTGCTGCTGCCACAGGGACCCAGGAGGAGCTGGATCCTGGCTGTGTAGGAGCTTGGATTGCACAGTGCTTGTTCTTGGCAGCTCCAAATAGAGGAGCTTGGATTCCCCCTCTCCTTCTTGACTTCGTGCATCTGACAGAGGTGTCTCCCTTCAGCTCAGTGTGTCCCCAGATCCCCCGTATGAATCAGAGAAATGTCATCAAGTGAAGTGAGGTGAATTCAAGCCTAAGTCAGGAACAGGGCTGCTCAGAAAGGAGGAATTCTCTTTTGTGGAATGAAAGGAAGTCTTGACCTATATTTCTGCTTCTGTCTGAAGGAAGAATAAGTTCTGACATTTTTAAATTAGAAATAGACAAGTGCCTGCCAAATGCAGGATGGTCTGGTGTGACTGGGGAGCTTGAACAAGCAACAGGATGGATGCCTTGGTGTCCTGCCTTCTCCCAAATGCCAGTAGAGATATGAATCACCAGAAGCAGCTCTAAGTGATCACTTTGTTAATTTGTGCCATATGTTGTCCCCAGAGAGACTCTGTGCTTGCCAGCAGCCATGAACCCAAAAGAAAGCAAGTATAATCTATATACAGTATATAATACAGTACAATATTTAATAAAGAGCACTTTCAAATGGGCTACAATCAAGGTTAATAGGCTGAATAGGAATTAATAAACTTTATTTAAATGAATATCTTAGATATGGGTACCACAAAAAGCTGGCTACCATGTAGAAGGGCATTTACATAGTTCATATACCACATGGCTGGCTAGGGAAGAAAAACTCCTTAGTGCCATAACAGCTGGAAAAGTGTCATAGAGATGCATCCTAACAAACCTCAGAGAAAAGGGAGAGAGTATTTCTGCAAAACTTCAACCACTCTTGATCTCTGAAATCTAGCAAGGTTCCTTAGGCGTAGATACCAATCAGCAAAAAGGAATTCCAGTTTTTAGTTACAGGGATCACATTTCTTGTCCATTTCTCCTGTTACTTTACCTATTCCCCCCCCTTCTCTTTAGAAGTTTGACATCAGTTCCAGCTCATTTTTTTTTCTTTGATTTACCATTAAGCTTTTCTACTGTTTGGGCCCCTGAGAAGCAGCAAATTTATCACACACTGCAATCACAAATTAGCATATCTCCAGAAAACAGTGTTTGACAGCAGTGAAAAAGACCAGTCCTTCAGGATATGTTTTGGGAACACTGGGATATCAAAATTTTTGCACTTGACTATCAAGGACTATTGAGGAAACTGGAATTACTCAGTTACTTGTTTTATGAAGACATTGCATTCAACAGATAAAACTCACCAACAGGAGAATTGCTGGCTGCATTCTGTGACAAGTCCAGACTGGAACAACAGCTTTTGTTTATTGTTATGTTAATGACAGCAATTAAGGACCCCCTCTTAAGATCTGATATTCTTTCTTTAGGTAGGCTAAGTATAACACCTTCATTTCCACTCTATTTCCTTCTTTAATAGATATAATTGTACTTTTAATGGATGCACACAGGAACACAATTAGTAATTCCAGCAATCTGGAATCATGCAGAAACAGCATTATTTTCTTTCCTAAAGGCAATATCTGAGCTGGTATCAGAACTGACTTTCACACCCCAGAAGAAAATACCCTCTTGTAGGGGTTTGGTGTTGTCTGTAGTGGACATGACACCAGGGGCTGGGACAGAATCCCTGGCCTGCTGCTTAAAAGAGATGAACTGTGTTTTGTTCCTTTGGATAGGAAGATAGAAGAGTCAGGAAGAAGCTGTTCCCTGGGGTTTTTTGCATCATTAAAACCACAAACATCTTCTTTTGGTTAGAGCACCAATGGTTTGAGTCTATTTCCCAATATTTGTACTTCATTCACAATAACAAACATGAAAGCTGTACTTGGATGTCTGACAGTCAGTATGTTTCTTAATCCAGCAATCCATGTAGAAATTATTTCAGTAGATATGTGATATGGATAGGGAATAGTATTAAACACTCAATACCTACAATTCTTTAATTCAGCACTCAATATTCAGTGCATGAGATTAGGTGATACAACCTTGTTATTAAAGTAGCTGAGGGTCTGCCGTGCAGTGGGAGATATTTTACAGATTAAGTGCTGGTTGTAATTTAACTTCATTATTCAGATTCTGAGGTCTTTAGGGCAGAGAATATGTCTATCTGTATTCTCTGGAGCAGTATGTATATTTATGGTGCCATCTAAATGCCTCCATGCAATAATAATGTCAAGTTGTTATTCTGTTGAGCTCTTAACTTGGTTGAGGATCAGGCCACCTGAGTACACAACGTCCCAAAATGCAGCTCTACCATGACCTCTCCAGGCTGAAGAATGCAGTTCCTTCCATCTGCACCTCCTCACCAACATAGAGTTTAAAATGAAGAGGCACTGACAGGTGAATTTGCTCTGAAACATGGGTTTGCAGAAGTGGCTTATTGAGATATGATGTCAATGCTCACTCAGTGGCTTCCCCTTCAGATTGCTCCATGCATAACTGAGAAAAAAAAAATGTTGTAACTGTGTGACTTTCCTGGTAACTCACCCTTTATTCTGAGGACCAGTTTTGACATCTTCCACTCTAGATATATGTCACCATCACCCACAGAAATCAAAATAATTTTTTTTATTTGGGGAGAAAACTCAGGGTGGTGCAAATGCAGAGGTGGCCTTTGGTGGAGAGTTTGCCTGACACGCAGTGGAAGTGGAAAAGTATTCCCATAGGCATCTAATTGGAGTGTCTAAGAAGTCCAGGACCTTTGGAAGTCCTCAGTGACAGCATCCAAGGCAGGAACCCAGCACCATCCATGGCCAGGAAATCTGCCCAAAGCAGCAGGCCCACCGAGCAAAAAGATCACTTTTATCATGATTGCTGTTGCAGTGTGTTCAAGAATTGTGTTTGGAACACTTAGGACACCAAGCACAAGCCAGGTGAGTCAGTCCAGAGGGAGTGTGCACAGCCCACAGTCTTCTCCTGGGCCAAACCTACTCTTTATAAAGCCAATGCTCTGCTCATGGATGCTCACATGGAGAGGAGACAACTGTCCCCATTTGGGACACTGAGGAGCAGGGAATGAACTTTTACCCCACAACTTCATCTTACAACCACACCATTTGAGCACTGTCCCACCAAGGAAGGCAGATTTAGAAACCAGTGGAGCTCAGTTGTTCCCAGTGTGTGATCCATAGAAACCCTGTACACATAGAGACTTCTGAGAAGAACACAGAAAAGAAGTAAAACAATGTGACAGCACATTGTTGATGGATTTATGAACACTATGGAGGAACCTGGACATGTCTGGAGAATGTTTTAGGGTGCAGTAAAAGAAATATCAAGTGCTGGAAACCATTGTCCCAGGAAATTGGATACAAATAAACTGGATAAGGACTGTTCTGCCTGTGCTTTTACTGCAAATAAAGTTGAGTAAAACTTTCAAGAATGTGGCTAGCTGGATGATTCAGGAGAGGCTGTTTCAAAACAGGGGAAGTGGGGAATACATCAAGTCTTGAAGAGCACAAAGAAAGCTGCATTTTCAGAACTTGGTGGCAAATATTTCTTGGCTGATGTCTCTTGCATGAGGCGTTAATCTGAAGAGAGACAGGAAGAAACAGTGGCTTTGTGGGATAACTGAGGTATGACACAGCAAGGAGCTGAGTTTAGTGACCTAGTTTTTTTTCTGTAGTGCCAGACTCTGAAGTAGAGGTGTATGTTTTTCCACATCCTGATGCTAATAACCCAGATAATTCCCTCCATAGTCTATTTTATGGGCACAGTATGTCCTTATCTTCCTGGAGTGATAAGACACCACCTGCTCCTCACAGTGAATTCCAGTGGAAGATGTTCTATGCCTGTAAAAAAAAAAAAAAAGTGCATTTCCTGCAGGAAAAAATGTGACTTAACTTTAAGGACTGTATCTTGAAAAACAGAATTTATTGTGTAACTGCATAGGTTTCTTGCTGCCTCTTGCAAGACTTAATTATTCCCAGATGAAACAATGGCTTCACAAAAATTGATGACTGCTTCTGCTTCTGTGTGGTGACAATACATCCCCGGTGTTTCTCTCTTCTTGTTTCTACCACAGGTGAATCTTCCTTTGCTTCGTGTAATGATGAGTCTGGCTTCTTGGGAGACACTTCCATTACAGCAACAACACAAAAAATGTGAATTGTATCCAGATGGGTGCAACGCCTCTCCTGGCACCTTGGATTTCTCAGATAACTTTCAGAATTGAGAGGAAACATAAAGCATTCTCCTACACTGGGAATTGCTACATTTTCCATGTTCTCCATGAACTCACTTCAGCAACCTCCACTTTGTCCATCAGACTTGGGTCTGTGCTGTAAAAGCTGATTAACCCCTCCCATCCCTTACTGACCTCCCTCATCCCCTCCTGCACCACAAAATCGTTTTTAGCAGCCTTCCCTCACATTTTGACTCCTGCTCTGGGCTGCTAAAGCATCTTTCTCATGAGGGCACCCCTTAACAGGATTAAGCAGCTATATTAAATCCAAATTGAATTGTGGGCTCATTGTGCTCACATTTGATTCTATTACAGATTGTATTTGTTTTATTTCATTATTTACTGCCAGCAAATGAGCAACTCCCTTTTAGCAGCAAGCATCAGCCTTATGGAGCTGAGGCCCAGGCTGCCTAATCAGAGTTAGCCAAACTACAGACTCCAGAGACAATAACTTGTCTCTAAACAACCACTTAGATGAGAAACCAATAGATCATTTTTATATACTTGTGTTTGAAGTGCAGGTCAGGGGACAAAATTGATGGCAGTTAGAAAACCAGCGCACTCTTTAAAAAAAAAAGTACAGATAAATTCACAGAGCCAAAGATTTGGATTATATTTTAATTTGGTAAAATCAATACCTCTGTCATATTTCTGGAAGGAGAAGGCAACGACTAATGAAACTGACACAATACATTTTCTGTAATGTTATTGAGGTGTGAGTTAGAAAGAAAAATGTTGGAAGTGTCTATAACTCATACATAACATATATGAATTCCTTCATCAGCTTTTACTGACTTGTTTATTGCTGAAATCAATACAGCAAACAAACAAATATTTTCAGTATTCTTGTGGTTATTCCCAACAGTGTCTAAAAGTAGCATGTATCAAACTCTCCAAAATGTTGCAATGTTGCAAAAAATAATACATATTTAACCTTGGAAAAGCACATCAGCTTCTTTTAAAAGCACAATATTGCTATGAAGTGAACACTAAGAATAGTGATAAATTGACCCAACACCAACTGTAGTCTAAAATCAATCTTTGTTGGTTTTACAAGAAGTTTTGATCGAGTTCTAGCTTTACATGATTGATTTTACTCAAAAGTTTTACCTGCAGCTACTGACAAGGACCTGATGCACCCCAGGAAATGAACCCACAGTGTGGCCCTGAGTCTGCTGGTTGGCAATACAGGATGGGACCTGCAGAACAAGCTTTGATCAAAAATCCACATTGTTGCAGAGTTCAAATTTACTGAACTCTGGTTGCCATGCCAAATGCCTTCCATTGCAACACTGGTGTATTGCTTTTTTTTTTTTTTAATTTTTTTTTTCTGAAGGAAGCAATGAGTTTGATACTAAGGATGAAGGGATGTAGCATGAATAAACTATTTCCATTATATTGGATGGTGCTTGGTACTCTGCTGCTGCAGGAAGGTTTAACACAGCCAGTGGCAAAGGGAGAAGGCACTGAAGGGAAAAACCAGAGGCAGAGTTAACTCCAGTAGCATCTGCCTGGCTGGTGCAGCAATGGGTGGAGGAGTTACCAACCCATCTGTCACAAGGCTAAGAGGAGGGATAACTTTGCTCCACAGTGTGTGCTAAAGCCAAAGGAGCACCTCATTCCATAAATACATATTTGCTGGTGCCAGGAAGTCGAATTAAATCTGTTTGAAAGACTCACTGCATGGGTTTGTCATTCACATCAGGGCTGGGGATAATAAAAGCAAGGATTGTCTCAGATTCCAGCGTTTGTCCTCCCCAAGAGATGTGGTCAAGCACTCATTGCATGAGCAGGGTTGAGACAGTTCTGCCTTAGAGCCTCGAGTGAGGCAGAATCCAGAGCCCAGCATGTGCCAGGGGGATCAGCCACAAATCCTGTGAGCACAGCTGAGTCTCACAGGCAGGGCAGACCTGCTCCATGACAATAAACCATCTCAGGCTCAAGGAAAAGGAGAACTCCTCGCAAAATTGCAATCTGGGAGCAGCTCTTGACCTGAAGAAGGGGGAAAAAGGCTGAGGGAAAACCCCAGACTCACAGCCCAATGCAAAAATCCTTCTTTGGGTATGCTGGAGGAAAAAAAAATATTTACTGTTGTTCTCTGAGGAACATCTTGCATAATTTTAAAAGGATGTGGACAATTTTAGAGCCCATCTTGGTTTATGAAAGCTGTCTTTACAGATAATGATGATGTAAACTGTGCAGTGCTCCTTACAGCTCAGTTTTATGGATGTGGGGTGTTAGTAAACACTGATAAGGGAGTTGGGAGCAGGAAAGCTCTGAAATTGTTCCCATTTAGATTTTATCCCACTGTGTTATCCTGAGGAACCATTCCTATTCCCCACACATTTACATGGAGGGAATAAGGAAATCTTTGAGCTGCTGATCTCCCTTGACCTTCCTCCTTCCCCCTGGGGCCTGTGACAGTCAGCTTCAGGGCTTTGGGGCTTTCTCCTGTCACTGCTGTCCTGTGTGCTCAGTCCCAACCCTGGCTCACACTGTTGGGATCTTTTCCTTTCCGTCCTGCCCCTAAAACATGAATTTAGTTGTCTGAAAGAGAAATCTGGGAGCTTGGCTGTGGTTCCTGAAAGGTTCATGCAGTTGTAATCTTAACAATAAAACATTCATGGACTGGATGGGAAGAACAATGTGCAAAGCATTAACATCCCTGCAACCACATCTGTGCAGAGGAACTTGAGTTTGTTACTGTAAAATATGTGACTGAGCTAAAAGCTGGTGAAAATCCATCCACACACATTTATGTGAATCAAAGACCTGGGTTTTGGTCAATGCCCCTTTCAAGTCACTTCTCAGAATTTCACAGAGGTGAATTGCTTGAAAAACTTTAGGAATGACAATAATGTCAAGAATCTTTACCTTTCTGCAATGCGTTTCTTTCTAGAAGGATTCAGCTTTAAAAGTCTCAGTAGAATTTGGGATTCATCCCATCAGGAAAGAGGAATAAGAGAATGACCTGTGTCTACTGTTCCTGTAGAAAAGTGCAGCATTTACAACTTCAAGCACTATCTCTGCTAATCATCTATGAGTAAATCAATAATTGAGTGCTTTGAGGAAGCAAGCCCTGCATAATGGTATCTCTGCATATTTTTTTGCCACTGATAGGGCAACAAACCCATGAAATGCATAGGTATGACCCATGTTTCAAGCTCTTTCAAACAATCAGCACATGAATAAAAATCAAACTTTGAAATTCACAAAGAGTGAAATTTCATCCCTGAGCAGAAGGGCTGGCACGGTGACATTTCACTCCCCTAAGCTCTCAGAAACCTTCAAAACAGTGCTTTAAAGGCAATTCTGCATTGCACAGCCTTTGGGTAGGGCTGCTCAGCAGTGAATTTCATCCATTGTGAATTACATGTGAGAGGACTTTGATTTTTCACCTAAGAAGAGAAAAGGACTAAATGAGTAGACCCCATGATTCATTTCATGTAGATATCTTCCTTGCAATCAGCACTTATTGTCTCTGGGGCTTGGAAAGGACAAAGCAGGGATTGGTATCCTGGAAGGAGCTGTAGACATTTGCACATAAAAAGTAAAAAACACGAGGAAGAAGAGATTGGGGGAAGGAGTATTCAGAGAATTGGATTTTTTTTTTCCCCAGTGCAATGGCAAGGAGAAGGTCTACTGAAAAAACAAGTGACAAAACGGTACTTGTGTGTGCTTTTGCAGGAGTCACAGCTGTGGAGAAAGTACCCCAAACTTCCATAAAAGGGATATTATACACCATAAATAAGTAAAGCTTATTTTTCTGTGCTGAAACTTGAAAGATATAAATATTACGTGCTATTCTGGGCACTAGTAAAATTGCTTAGAGGTTTGAAATTGAAAAGGTGTTATGGAGGAAAATCTTAAATACTCTGGAGGTTTGGACTTTGGGTTATGAGGAGGGATTAGCCTGTGCTGGCCTCTGCACCCTGAGGAATAAATGAGGTAAAATGGGAGATTGTCAGGGAGGTAAAGGATATCTTGAAATGAACAGATTGAAGGCAGTAAGCTGTTTAAGATAGCAACTAATTTGAAAACAAGATACTTTGGATTAAATGGGGATGGGATGGGTGGGTGCACAGGCAATTCAGACAAAATTACCTCATAGAAAAGAGCCTTCAATTTGGCATGGATGGGAAAAGTCAGCCAGTGAAGCATGTGTGTTGGGGAGGGGGTAGAGTGCAAACCCACTGTGAAAAGGAACAAGATGTATTTTTGGACAAGGATAAGACTCAAGGTTACAGCCACTAATTGGATTTTGGAGGATATGCTGATATTAGCCACTTGTAAATTGGTTGACATTTTCTGGGTTTGCTAGTACAGGCTTTAACAGAGTGATGTTTTCTCCCAGCAGTTAATGTTGAGTCCTTAAATCATTTGCAGCGTCAGCCAGAGCTTGTGAAGGCTGGTGGGGCTCCTTCCTGAACAACAGCAACAGCAGGCTAGGGATGAGGCTTCTCTTGTAGAAACCATGAGAGCTTTACAATTTCCTCAATTCTGTGGGTAGTATTGCTTTTTGATTGCCAATAAGCCTTTTAGGTGGAAGAGGGCTGTGGCAGAATGCTGCTTCTATGAGCCTTTTCTTGTCCAAGTGCTGAGTGCCCTTGGTGCTTCCCTTCCTCCATGATTTGCTCAGGAGTCCCTGATGGTGATGGTTTTAACCCTGATGGTTAAGTTTTAGTTTTCACATTTTCACATTCTGTGCTGCCCAGGGGTGAAGTTCTGAGCCTCGTATTCAGTGTCACTCAGCTCTCTTCACAGAGCAGGGAGACAAAACAAATCCTTTTCCTGCTGAAGACCAAGGACAACTTTCAGCCCCAAAAGCACAAATAAAGGTGGACTGAAGGGGAGAACAAGAAGGATGGGACCTCACAACCTGAAGCTGTAATTGGACAATTAAACCCCAATATGCAAATGCACCAAAACTTATAAAAGTGTAAGATCTCATGACCAGTCAGCCATTTTTGTAACTATTCTTGGTCCATCTTGGGTGTAGCCCTGGTCAGGCTCCTGTCCTGCCCAAGGTGTATCTTAAAGGCCTTTCAATAAATATCTACTTTATTCTCCAGCCCTGTCCAGTCTCTGTTCCAGGTCAGCCTTCCCAAGGCATCAATGGCCTTAACTCATTCCGCTCACGCTTGTGCTGCTGCTATCAAGATTTCTAGACACTGGCATAAAGTTTAACCTTCAGATCTTAAAGAGTCACAGACCAGATTTCTATGACATTTGAAATCAATATAAGTAGCAGCGATATTTGCTTCAAAGCACTGCACAGGAGGTAATTTTAAACAGAAACCTTTAGAGGACCTGCCAGAGACAATGATCAGTGTCATTGCACAATGTGCTTGCTGTCAAACAGCCACATTTGGCCTGTAAGGCAGGGAAACAAAACCCCCAAAACTCCAACCTGTACTTTATAAGTTAATGAAGCAGTTTCATTAACTCTCCTACCGTGGGGAATGGTGTTTTATGTGAGCAAGCCTAATATATAACATGTAGAAAAGCGCTGTGGTAAACACATACCCAAGCCAGCATGTCACAAGGTGATACCTTGATTTTATTTCCCGGCTTACAAATACAGTAGAAAATAATGCTGTGGCTGCAGTCCTCCAAGGCAACAGGTGAATTTAATCTGAGCAGTGACCACTCAGTCCTTCTGTAAAGACATCTAGAAGTAGAAAAATGGGTGTTTCTTCGTATTTCTGTCCCCTGGTGAAGGGAAGCTGCTCTAGACACACATAAATCAGTTAGTTTGTCTTGGTTTATAGTGAATTCTGGTAGAATCTTTTCCTTAAGGAAAATGGATGAAATGGACAAATGGATGAAAAACATCCTACTGCATAGAAGGTGCTATCCCTGGATGTGTTTAAAAAAAGACTCGATGTGGCACTCAGTGCCATGGTTTAGTTGAGGTGTTGGGGCTGGGTTGGACTCAATGACCTAGAAGGTCTCTTCCAACCTAGAAATTCTGTGATTCTGTGATCCAATATGCTTAAGACCTGCATGACTTAAAAGTTTACGTTTTCCTGTATGCCCATTTAATATAGTGCAGAGTAGGGATGAAGCTGCTAGAATGCAAAATCTGGGCATTTCCATCCTTTGAATATTTTGGCTTTTTTAAGTCATCTTGACTTTGCATCAATATATTTTGCTTTGAAACTCAGAATATCTTCCTAACTTAGCTTAGCCTACCACTGCTGGATAGTATTCCCTGTTTAACTCACTTTAAATGAATTTTTGTCTAGAATTTTTTTTAACTTATGTTGAGTGGCATTTGCCAGTCTGTTGATGAAATCAGAATTATTGCCATAATTGGGTGTTACCTACTATGAATCAAGATCAAATTGACATTCTGTGAAATGCATTATAAAAAATGGAAATAAAGAAACTCACCGTCCCAATTTATATTAAGTAACAATTCAAAGTGTTGCAATCTAGCCCAAGAGGAATGTAATTAAGTGACACCTCTTTTATAAAACTTTATATTTTAAGGTAGAATTGCTAAACAGATTGGCAAGTTGACTGAAGCAAAGATATGCAAATATTATAACTTTGTTTTGCTACAAGGGTGACCAATCAATCAGATTTTATTAACATGGTCCAGAGCACACCAGAATGGTCTCTGCTTTTTTTTTTTCTCATGGGTTATTTCGCTTTGTCTTGAGACACAAAGCCTGTGATTCTCCTTCATCCCCGCAACTCAACTGCAGTGTGCAAAGACCTGAGCCAAAGATCTGTGCACATCTTCATCCACCCAGTAGATAGAACCAGACATTCTTGCAGTGATGAATTTTTCCTCACGGAAATCAATAGAAATGTATTTTATCATAATCCTAAAATCAATGTTAAATAACTAAGGCAAGCTTTTGAATAAATAAAGTCCCCATCTATAAATTTTTCCTAAATCTCAGCTTTGAAATCAATTAAATCCATAGTATGCCCCAATACATTTTATGACCATTTGAACTGCTGCTTTTATATTTAACACCATATTTTGCTATAGGAAAGGGTAATAAATGTCTCTCCAGCACTAAAGAAAGCCAACAGGGGACACTGGTTGTTTGGAGTACATTCCTTCAAAGCATTTTTCTTCACGTTGCTCGAGGAGCTAAATTAGCTGTGAAAACTCCGACTAACAATCAGTTATCCATCATGGCTTTTTGTGGCCTCATATCATTGCACACATTTGTTTTACAACATGGAAGGCCAACAGGATGTGCTCCCAGGGACAATCTTGCACTGAAAACCATCAGATAAGTGGCACTTTATGGCTGAGTCTAAGTAGTTCAACTTGGCTAATAAAATGTAGGGGTGTGCTAAGGTAACTGACAAAGGGCTGTGAAGGGCTGGGAAGAAACCAAACCCCATGTCAGACTATTCATACAAGCAACAGAGCCCCTCCTTGTTGCATCTAAGTCTTAAGGGTCTTTTCCAGCCTAAATGATTCTATGATTCAGTCATGGATCATAACAGAGAACTACTTGTGAGACAAAGAAGGCACCAGGAAACTATTTTGAGGCTGAGCGTTGTGCTGATGAGCATCTGGCAGCCACAGGGATGCAGCTTTGTGAATATCCCCCCCAAACAGGCTGCAACTGCATTGTGAGCATTGCTACAACAAGTGGAGTAAAAGCCTTACACAGCAGGGAAGTATAAACAGGTTATGGGAGGATCCTGAATTCTGCTCAGACGGTGAGCAGGAACGGGCTGGAAAATTAAACTACTGTTCCAGGCTCTGAAAATTTTCTTCAGATTTTAGTGTGAGTTCATGCTCCTGGGAATGGAAACACCTGGGTGTGTGATTCATCTGGCCCTGTAACACTGGCAGGTCCACAGTGCTGTACAGAAGAAACCTCCAGGATGGGTTTAGGATTGCACATAGAGTTTCCCTGCAGGCAGAACCCCACAGCTGCCTTTGAGATGCTTTGGCTGAAATACCTGAATAGCGAAGCAGTGGATGTATGGAGAATAAATTTCTGAGCTGCATTTAGGAGATCCCACAAGGGTGCACTTTTTCCATCGCACAGGTGGGTCCAGAACTTCATACCAGACATGGAAAAATTATCTGGTGTCCTGCACCCCTTTTCAAATGCTCTTGTGAAGATGTCACAGAACTCATTCATTGTAGACAAAATGCTCTGTCACCCTTCCTGAAAGGACCCTACCTGGGGAATGATGAGATGGAGAAGGGAGTGGGGGGAAATTCCACAAAAGACATGGTTCTCCTCAGGTTACATAACACAAATATTCAGATGTCAAGTCTGTGATGCCTGGATCCCAATCTCTTTCCTCTACACAGCAAGTTCCTCAGAAAGGTTGTAGTTTCAGTGAGGAAGAGTAGGAAATCCCACCTTCCCGGTGTAACATGCACAGGACTATTATGTACTCTGTAATATTGTTGCTAAACTCTGGGACAAAATAACATCTCAGATGATTCCTTAATGAGGCACAGACAAACCCTGGGGCTGCACCAGAAAAGCGAGGACATCTGTTGGCCCTCGTGGTACCTCATGCTGCAAGAGCAGGTGGGGCTTTGTCTTGGTTTGGAAAGACAGGTGTCTGCCAGGGAAAGCTGGAGCCCCCCCTTGGAATGGAGAATGTAAATCCCCCTCTCTCCAAATTATTATAGTTTTGCAACTAGGGACTTTCAGGCAAAGATACAGGAATAAGAATAACAGTTTTTTACTAGGAATATTAAAAATACAAATGTATTAGTACAAAAAAACCCCCAAGCAAACAAACGAACAAAAATCCTAGAAACCCTGACAGAGTCAGAATACAACCTGGCACACTGTTAGTCAGGGTGCTGGAAGCAGTCCGAATAAATCCTCCTGGAGTGACAGATGTGGTTCTGCTGGAGTAGAGATGATCCTGTAGAAAGGGTCCAGTGGTGGCAAGATGGGTACAGTCTTTCCTCTATGAACCCAGTAGGCTGTCCTGCTGTGCTGAATTTCAGGTTTTATCCAGGTAGGAATGCTGGGCTCCTCCCACTGGGTGGAACATCTCCCAGTGGGATAGTGGAATTGTATCAGCCATGCAGTGAGCCTCGATGGCCCATGAACAGCAGATAGCCCCTGGAGGGAGGATTGGTTGTGGAAGAGATAAAGAACACCGCCCTACCTGGTTTAACACCTGCCCTTATAGAAGGCACCTGCCCTCTCCACCCCAGAGTTAAAAGAAAAAAACACCTCTTCAACTGGTTTCAAGAGATTGGGAATAGTGCTTTTGGTTATATATTGCAACCCAAGACAAACTTATGGTGTCTAAAGTCAGCCAGGGCCTGCAAGGGAAAGCCAAAAGTGACCACAGCCTCTGGTGTCCTGCAGCCTCCCTTCCATGTACACTGATTCCTGCTGCTGGGCAGTGCCAGTTCCAGTTTTGTCCCTGAGAGACAACCTGGATACGACAAAAAATAGTCTGAAGGGGTGGGGGAGCAAAAACACCTCAAAAAATCCCCCATCCTCTCCTTTCCTCAGGCTACTGGCTGAATCCCAGAATTAGCAACAGGGAAGGAGAGGGATCAGTTTTCCAGGACTGGCTCCCCTTCAGAGCCCGCACAGCCCGGCAAGGATTGCACATGGCTCAGCACTGGGACATTGGGGCCACTGCATTTCCTCTGTGAGGGCATCCAAAGGAGGATACAATGGATCCCCCTTCTCCCTTCAGTACTGACAGAGGGATGGAAAATACGGTGCAAGTCAGTCTCTTTGGTGGCATTTGTTAGTCTGCTTTCAGTCCCAAGTGACTCGATGGACTGTGAGTCCCCCCAGAAGAGCAAGCCTTTTTTCTGCTCAGTGTCTTATGTCTGGGGGTGTGGAAGATGGCTTTGTGTGAGTGCAGAGCACCCTTTTACAGCACTTGAAATACATAGATCTTCCTGTCTCACCTCTCTCTATCTCGTCATCATCACAAAGCTCCAGCTCAGCTCATCATCAGCTGTCAAGAGATTACTATTTGCAGATACAAGCTGTTTGAGGAAAGAATATGAGGGGCTGGGGGGATGGGAAACAGGGAATCCTGCAAAAGAGTGGCCAGCAAGACATCTGACAGACCAACATCCCTGGTCTGCTATGGCTTGAGCTGCACAGGCAGGAGTGTAGAAAGGCACCCCCACACCTGACCAGGCATTTCTGTATAAGGAAGAAAGTTTTGGTTTACCTCTGGACATATTTAGGAAGTTCATCCAGAGCTTTCCATGCCCTTCTCATGGCAATTGGCTCAGTGTTAGGACAGGAGCACCTGATAGACTTTCTAGCTGTTCTTCAAAACCTGTAGTGTTTCTACTGGCAATTTGCCAGTGGACCCTCTTCAATCATTATATAGATAAGAGAGAGAACAAAGGTGCTTGAGGCATTTTTGAGGTGTTGTAGCAGGTGTGTGGGACCTGTTCCATACACTGTGCTTGGCTTTGTTCTTTGGTTTAGTATTATTTTCTTCTTTTATTAAAACCTTTTTGATTTTTCAGGACGTGCTCAGTCACACCGTCTCGCTAATTATTTTAAGCTGTTTTCTGTGAGGTGCTGGACACCCTCAGAGGTATTGAACTCTCGCAGAGCTGGTTCCATCTGTCTCCTCAAGAAATTCAATACAGGAGACTGATAGCAGGACTGACAGCAGGACCTGTGCCTGCTCCTTTCCCCACTGCCACCACCCCTACGGGCTTCACTGAGCTGCAAAGCCAGGGTGCCTCCCCTGAGCTGCCCACAGTGGTGATACCCAAACTCTCCCTGCCTTTCTGCCTGCTCCTTTCTCCTGGCTTGAAGGAATGTGCCACTTGAATCACCACTGATCGATGTAATGCACCTCCACACCTGAGCAGGGCTTTTCATATTAGGAAAAGAGTTTAAGCCTCACCCCATAACTTTTAAGGAAGAAGAACCAGAAACTTGTATGCTTCTCTCACCATAATGGACCCAGTACAACTCTTGGGTCCTTGAGCTTTAACCTCAAGTAATGTAGCTATTTTATATTGGGCAATATGCCAAAAATTTCACCTAGAATTGAATACTTAAGAGAGAGCATGAGGCTTTTCAGGGTGTCTTAGCAGGTGTAAGGGACCTCCCTGCACTGTGCACAGCTTTCACTCTTTTGTTATGTATAGTTTGTTATTTTTACTTTAATTAAAACCTTTTTGCTTTTTCAAAACACCTCCAGTCAGCCATCTCCCTAATTCTGGGTGGTTGCTGGCAGTCCTCAGAGCTTGATACACCTTCCTGGGGCTAATAACATGTGGGCCCCACACAGAATTGTATCAATTGATGATGATTGTCACCCCAGGAATGGGCTAATTTAAAGCAAAAGCACAAAAGCTTGTGGAACTCAGTGACACTGTTTGTACCCAGCTTACACAAAAAGTTTTTAGCAGATATGGATTTCAACCTCACTTATGACTGAGCCATAAATAACTTTGTTCTCGTAGATCAGCTGGCTGGGAGTCAAACTTAGAGGAGATGCTTTCCTAGGAAAGTCTCTTACTACTCCTCCCTGATGGATACTGTTTGGACTTGTGCAAAAATATCCAACCTGCATTTTTCCTTTTGGTTCAGATAACATCTTTGTTTCATTCATGTCTTCATGTAAATACATCAGTGCCACCTGGGAGGGGTTGATACTCAGAATACAAAGCTGTGGGCTCCAGGCTCAATTTCTCTGGCCATGGGCAGGATACAGTAAATACTAAATTCAGTTTCTGGCTTTCATGAGCAGCTCTTTGTCCCTTGGCTCTCATTATGGGGAGTAAACACAGCACTGGGGATCAACAGATGGGACAGGGACAATAAATATAGTGAATTCTTTAGCTTTTTACATGTCTTGTGGGAATTTATTTTAATTTGTGTTGTGGATGTTTGGTGGGGCAGCTCTGCTTACTGACCTGAGTGCCTGCAGATGTACCTGACCACACCAGCAATGCCTGAACTTGACTATGATGGGAAACCATCTCTCTATTAGCCATCTCTTGCAACAAATAGCCTTCCTTTCTCCCATATATCTTCCCTTTAGCCTATTACACACCTGGAAAAGTTTCACACCTCAACACTGATGGGCTATGGAAAAAAATTACCCAGAATGGCAAAGTTCAACTGGGAATTGCTACAAGATTGGGTCCAGTTATTGGTATCACAAGAGAGCATTGTAATACTGCGATAACACAGATGATGCTTTTTTGGTTTGGTTTGGTTTTCAACTTTCTACACAATTTACAGGGTTTGAAATCAGGATGGATGCTTAGAGATGGGAGCTTCTATCCCACATGCTCAGTATGCTACTGAGCAACAAAGAAAATGTTCCACAATGGATGAGGAATAGAAAGAAAATGGTAAGAAAAATAGTATGAAGCCTTACCCCAAATGTATGTACAGTAATAACTGCTCTATCTTAAAGAAAACTAGAAGACATTCATAGAGGGGCAAAGAAAATTATTTGGGGCACTACTTGGGAAAATGTTTCTTATGAAAAATGTAATGCTGGGTCTGTTCACCTTAGAAAAGAAACAAATGAAGGAGAGTAAGATAAAGACATATTAAATGTCGTCTAGTGTAACAGCAGTGGCTGAAAAAATTCAAGTAAATTGAAAAGCAGCAATTTCCAGACTGATCAAATAAAACTCTTTTCACACAGGAGATAATTAAACCATGGAAGTCTCTCCTGCAAGGCACTGGCAAGGTCGAGCACTCAGGATTTCTGCCTGGTGAGGAGACTCTTCAGACTTACAATAGCTAGAATTCATGTGTTTTAAAGATATTAACAACTGAATTTCAAGGAACAGATTAGTAACTGCCTTTCAGAGCTAGGAATGGGAAGTGCAGGCTGGTGATTTCCCACTTGTCCCTGAGACATCTTCCTCTGGTGTTCCCATGGGAGCAAGGCCTTGGGGGCTCAGATCACTGCCCATCCATCCACTGCCCACTGACACCCAGCCATGCTGGGGAGCCTGGGGACACCAGGGGACAAGCCCTGGGATTTTCCAAGCCTTGCAGTACCTCCCCAGGTGCTCCTCCATTTGGTCTGACTGCATCCCCATCTGAGGAGGTCCAGGTCTGTTAAAATCAGGGCTGATACCCATTGACTCACACACTGAGCTTGCACCTTTGCACCTTTCCTGCAGCACCATGGACCAACTCTGCCTCACCAAATTTCATTTTTAAAAATGGCCAAAGTTAGCCTTTTTTCAGTGTGTAAGTGACACTGTGCTTATGTGCATGGATTTAAACCATCTGGAAAGAGTATGGACAAAAGTTGAGGTGTCTTGGCTTTCATGTGGGTGTTGTTGGGGCTCTCCATGGACTTTGTCTGAAATCTCAGCATTGTTTCCTTGTTTATCCAGGACTATCAGAGAAATTTCTTTTCATTCACACAGAATCAGTTCTGCCTCAGGTCTTTTTTCCTGATGCTTGGGTCTTGGGTTATACATTTGCTGAAGTGGAAATTGTGTTACCCTGTTCTTCAGATGGAAACTCCACTTTAGGAAAGATTGTCTTCTTCAATTTGGTTTGAAAATTGAAGATTCCAGGGAGCAGTACAAAACATTTCTGTATACATAATTTCGGGATTAAGCTCATGCTTTAATTCCATACTTCGGCAAGTGGGCTGGGCTTTTGCAAGGAGCGTGGAAATGGCTTGAAAAATGTCATGAACGGTTGAAGGTTGCAGGGTATTGAATTAGGACAGGTGACCATGTCCTAGATCTCACTGTGGGCAGCAAAGGGCACAAGTGCAGTTAAGTCTGTGTGTCTTTGTCACAGAACTGTGTTTGACATAATGTGATTTAAAAGCACTTAACTGTTGTCTTCCTGTCTGCACTCCCTGACAGACAAGTTATTTATCAATTTTTGACACCAGGTGTGAATTTTCGTGTTGATAGCCACACAGCTTCTTCCATGCAAGGGGTGCTCAGGGGTGTTAGGGCTGGCCTGGAGTTTACCTAAGAAAGGGCAGCAGAGACTGAGCTTAACAACTTCCCTCCACCCAGGAGGAAGTGTATGGCTGAAGGAAATTATGCTCGGGTTGGAGACACCTTCAAAGTTTTCTTCAATGGAACGTGAAGGATTTTATCCCCAGACATAACATCCCTCCTCTTTGGGGTTAGTAAGACACATGGTGTGCAGGCAGATCTGAATAAACACGCTTTAATTAAATGATTAAAGAGATGCGAGGAGCCACAGCAGCAACTCCTTCGAGCTCCTGCTGCTGTCACCAAGAGTGGATTCCTACAGCAGCTGCAGCCATCAGTCCTCTCTGCTCACAGTGCAGGTCAGCTATCTGTGCTAAAAGCATATTTGGGCCCACAGGGACAATAAAACACATTCCCAGAGACAGTCATCTTCCTCTGCTCAAGCAAAAACACAGGGACAGCACGCTGGCAGGCTGGGGGCGAAAGAACGGATACCTGCAGGAATCCCAGGCTTAGTTCAATGAGGGATTTTAATTTCTAGCTGTGGGTGAAGGCCTGACCTGCACACAGCAGGCACAAGAAGCCCCTCTGTAAGTGGCCCCGTGGGTGCTGATGGAGGGCAGCCTTCCCAGACTCGTTAGAGTTAATGGACAGAGCAAGGCTCCAGCTAAGCTCTTGCAGAGGATGATTGAATGTAGGATTTTGCTGTTCCCAACCAGCTGAAGAGGAAATACAGGAAGACTAATCTATCTCCTAAGGCTAAAGTTAGCATTTGGGTGTACTCCATCCGGTGCCATTAAATTCCCATTTAAAATCAATTTTTTGGGGCCAGGATTTCATTATCTCTTCATCAATAACCTTCTGTGCTTCATCAGTTTCTTCAGTCTGCTTTGCAATCTCTCATCAAAATCTGTTTATGTCCAAAACTTTATAGTCACAAAATTTTATAGGCTGCCTAGGTACCTAGATTTTTGTTTATCCTCTGGAACCACAGAGAATTCTCATATTGAATCATAATAGAAAAATGGAAAAGTCAAAACCAGTTGTAACTTACCATCTGAAAGAAAAACAGTAAGAAGTTCAGACCAACAAGACAATTCTATTCCAAGTCTTACCAATTTGATTTTTCTTCCACCTACTTCAATTACATTTTAAGGTGAAGTTAGTATGACCTGTAATTTTTTTTTTTTTTTTCATTTCAAGCCTGAATCATTTAAACCAAGAATTTTTCTCAAAAGGTTTTGTAATTTAGTCTCTTGACATTCCAAGCAAGGAAATATTTCACTGAAAATTTTTGGCCAACTGAGTTACCAGTGATTCAATGCCTAATTTTCGACATGTTCCCATGTTTGCTTCAAACTAATGGATATTTTATGGTAGGTGTAGTGCACCTTTAAATTTTTTAATACAAAAATTTGATATGTATCTAGTTTTGACCAAAAGCAAAACAACATTTTTGAACATGAAAAAAACCAGAAAGATCATTCTTAGCATAAATTCTTATGACTCTTGTTATGCTGCATTCATCATACTGATTTCTCCATTTCAAATGCTGAAGAAGAGGCAGCTGATAATTACATGGATTTATATATATTGTGTGCCCTTTTAAAATATGGTAAGCACACAAACTTGCATTGTTCTTTATCAAAGGACCTGTAATGCAACCTAAAGGTTTGGCTGCAAATAATATTTAAAGTTTATTTTTGGGTCCAGTGTTTCAAGAAAGATTTTTAAATGTATCCACAAATAAAAGCTAAGGGATTGTGCCTTCCCAGTCACCTGTGGTAAGGGACTGGGAATTGTGGGGTTTTTTCAGATGAGGTGCAGGTGCTCTGAGCTGTGCTTTGAGAAGACATGACTGGGAGGATAATGACATGGCTAAAGACTCAGTCTTTTAAAATTTCTCCTTTTCTGGTCACATGGATGGGACTAGCATGTGGTAATTTATGAGCTAAGGTATATGGAGCCTGGTTTTCTTTCTCCTCTGGGATTTTCAAGACCACAGAGTGGATTTTATTTGCAATTACCTGCCTTTCCCTTGTCCTTCAATAACCTCTTTCTCTCTCTTTTTTTTTTTTTTTTTTTTTTTTTTTTTTTTGCCAATGGCATCCAAAGGAGGAACTGATAAAGTTTCACAGCAGAATCCTGCAATGATATTCATTTTCTTTGTGTGAGAAGGAATGGGAAAATGGTGACAATTATTATCCAGAGGCACAATGTCTTTCTCTCTCCACTATGGGGGGGAAAGACAATTATAGGAGAGCAAACCTGTCACTGGCTAATTCTGCAGTGTCCCACCGGAGTCCCTCAGAGGGCTCTGTGCCACTTGTGGCGGTGTGTGCAGGAGGCAGAAGTGTTGGGCAGGGGTGTCTGTGACCTGTGAGCTCTGACAAGGCAGCACTGGCACCATCCTGGCTTTGCCATCCATGCTGGCACAGCCTCTGGGTCAAGAGTGTGGATTTGCTCTGTCTGACAGGGAAATTCCAGAGTGCAGCATGGGTTGTGTCCCAGGGGCTCACCTGACCCCAAAGCTGTGGACCTCGTGTGGCTGGAAGGAGGGAGAGGGAGGTGCTGGGTGCAGAGTGGGACTGAGCAACCATCAGACACTGATGTGGGTTTCGCTGCCCATCCTCAGCAGTTCAGCCATCTGTAACTCCAGACATCATTTTTCACTTTGAACACAGTCCTTCAGAAACCCTGCAGGCTGAAATGTCCATGTCATCCCAGCCTCTTCTCTGCTTTTATGTTGATTTATATTCTTGGGCTACTGATAGTGGCAACAATTCATTTTTTTTTTTTAACATGGAAATCACAATTACTGTCAAAAAGTAGAAAGCATCGTTGAATTTTCTCTTGAGGCCTTTCCCTAGTGGACAAAAGAGATAATAGTCCTTAACAGCTCCTAAAATACTCTTGATACGTTTGAATTAATTGCCAGGGGTGAAAGTGGTTGAGCTACTCGAGAGTCCATAGAAGTTGACAATTGCTCTGTGGGAAGAATTAAGGATGAATATAATTTTGGTACAGTGGGATGTTAATGTTATCTTTCACAGTCCACGGGGACCTAAGGTCATGAAGGAACAGTGCCCCTGTCACTCACTGGCTACAGGAACTCTTTGAAGAATCCGACGCCCCAGCCATGAGCTGGGAGAGTATCTTGAATAAAAGTTAACACTGTGGATTTTAGGAGACTTCTCGGGTCAAATGGCACGTCCATCTGAAGGTCAGGATATTTTCTCTGAAGGTTAAGCCCACAGGCTGCAAACACAAAGATGTTACCACTCACTGCCAGCCTGGAGCTCTCTATTGTTGTGGTGAGCACTGATCCAGGGAAACTACACTCTCACAGTCGTTTCATCTGTGCATGCAAGGGCTCAGTTTTTAAGTTCTTCCTCCAAGTGCAGTTATTGCCAGCTCCATTTTGCCTTGCTGGGTATTTGCTAAAACATGCTACATGCTGACTGTCCTGCTCTGAGCCTCTTTATGCTTCACTCCATTAGCACTGTCAAAAGGAGATCCTCAGACTTGATAATTGTGGTTCTAAATCTTCCCTGAATCTGTTTATCTCTGTGCTTTGAGGTACCAAATCTTAGCTTCAAGGTAGAAGAGCAGTCAGCTCCTCCAGCTCAGGACAGAGGATGAGGTCACCAACACACTGTGTTTCCCTTCCCTTCATCTGCTTCTTGCCTCCACTTCCAAACCAACAAGGAATAAAGACACATCTCCTGTTTGCTGTTAAAGTCCATCTACTGTATCTGGAGAGTTGTGGCAATGAGTTCTATAAGCTAAATATACATTATATAATATATTCTTTGGAAGGAACAGTCCACTGGCTTTTGGTCCTTTGTTAGCAATCAAATCTCTTTTCTGACCTTCACTGTACAATGTGATTTTATATACCTCAGTTGCATATTCTCCTTGCTTTCTCTCGAAGAGGAACAATTCTGACCTTTTTAGTTTGTCTTTACACATCTTAACCTCATTGAAAGCTGCCACCTCTCTGTCTTGTGCATTTTGCTTCTCTCAAGCTCTCTGATTTACACTGTTCTCTGTAGATGGGGAGAAGAGTGAGAAAAAACATAATGGGGAAAACTACTCCTAACATTTTGATTCAGGACAAGGACCCAGGCTCATGGACATTTTCAAACATTATTAACAGATGAAAACATGGTTCTGTCCCAGGCCAGCTGAAACCCTCAGTGGCAAAGGATCCAACACAGAACAGATGATTCCTTGCAGCTGAGCTCCCCATAGCTCTGGAAAGGACATACTGCCCTGACTTTGTGATCAGCATTCTGGGAACAGCCAGACAATTCATCAGAAAATCAAAATGGAGATTTTTGGTGTCCTGACCTCCAGTTGGTGGTGTAAAGTAAGTGAAAGAGCCATAAAAAGCCTGCCTGGGCCAGCTGCTGAAATGAAGTGCATAACGAGATGTAGAGAGCTCTCACCTGATCCAATCCATGCTGAAAGCAATGACACTTTTCCCCGGCTTCACTGAGCTGAGCTGGCTGCCAAAACAGAAATTGATCTTTCTGCTCAATGACACCATAGTAAAGAAGCCCCACACACTCACTTTGCATCGGCTGTGGGCTCTGCAACATCCTTTTGACAGTTTTGATTGAAAAGAAGCAGTTAAAAAATGCTCTGTGAAGAAAAACTGTGAGGCAAGGCTCAGTTACCTCTCTGAATTCCTAACAGCTTGTAACTCGTGGAGTGTGCCTGAGAAACAGCCTGGTTCTCAGGAAAAGACACTTCCATTCAACAGGAAAATATAAACTCTGCTGCAGGAATGGCTGTGTAATTCAGACGAGGCCTCCAGAGCATAGAGGCTCTATATGTTAGTACCCTCTGCTAATTAATACTGCACTGTCACCCCACTAATTAATGCGCAATGGTAGAGCTCTCCTGACATCTTCCAGGCTGTTACAGAACTTGGATAAAATGAAGCCATGAAAATCTGAGGAATAAGAGAGACCCCTCGAGGGGGTGGACTGAAGTCAGAGACCCTGAGAGGAGCTCTGAGCACACAAAATTCCTCTCAGGAGAGCTGAAGATGGGTGCAGCACTCTCCCACTATAACCTCAGAGCTAAAGAAAGCAAACTTTTGGGTGACATAAGGCATTTTCAGAGAGTTTGCTAAGAATCCAGCATTTCTGTGGTTTTATACTGAAGGTCTTCTCAGTCAACCCAGCTGATCAATGGTGTTTGGTCAGTGTAAAGCCAGTGAATGTTGCAAACAAGTGGGTGATGAGTCTTAGGTATTGTGGGGCTTGCTGGACCATGGTGAAAGGTGTAAAAGGACTGAGAAAATGTATCCTGGAATGTTTAGAAGATGCAGCACGTGTTGGAATAATCTGTGACTTTCTTTCCTCTCAGTGCTGTTATTATAGCTGACAAAGTGCTTGCCATTCCCTAGGAAGCCATGAAAAGGACAATTATGGCTCAGAACACAAACAGTGGTAGCTTTTTCCTACAAGAAACTGGACTGGAAGGCTAAGAATAAGATGAGCCTTTCTTTGTCAAATCTGAAAAGAAAGTAACACAAATGGTGATAATTTGTGGAAGCCAAGACTTCTTCCTACAAAGGAGTCTGGGCAGTGCTGGGGGCTTTGGCTGATCACCTCTTTTAAATCAGAAAATCAGAAATTTGGCATCAGAACCAAGAACAAGCCAAGATGCTGAAGGTCTTCAAAACAATGACTTATACAATGATTTTAATGAGTAACTGTGTGCTGATGTTAATGAGCAATTAATTGCCAGTGCAACTGGACAGCACGCAGTTCTGAATTTTTGGTTTCTAAGTAAAGCCCCTGGCTACAGGTATTTTCCTC
Organism: Brachypodius melanocephalos; assembly: GCA_013398615.1. NCBI lineage: Eukaryota > Metazoa > Chordata > Aves > Passeriformes > Pycnonotidae > Brachypodius > Brachypodius melanocephalos. Next base: position 10,311,026 of record VZSR01000920.1, read on the forward strand.
ACAAATGAAAGTGTAAGGCTTGATACCAGCACAATATTTCTGGACTTGCAGATTCGCTAATGGAAGTTTTAACCTGAGCACACTCAGAGCCACTGACTGCTAACAAGAAATAAAAACACTTCGCCAATTATCCAGTGAGGTGCACCTGGAAAAAAATGAACGGCAGAAATAAAGAAAACTAAGGCACTTTGACAGTCCCTGAGTGGAGATGAGAGCTGGCATTTGCGGACAGTGCAGGCTTTTTTGCAATCAGTCAGGAAGGCATTTGTAAAATATTTCTGAAAACACAGAGAAATAAAGGCTGCAGCATCTCCAGAAACTGGGTTACCTGAGTTGGATGTTGTTCCTTTCAATTGACCTTGAAAAACGCTGGGGATGGGCTCTTTTCTATTTCCTCCCTCTCTCTTTTTGAGAACAACCATGGTGCAGTGAGCATGGAAAGCTACATGGTCCAGATGTTGAGGGGTTGGGTCACAGCTGGCTCTGAGCATCTCCCAAAGAAGAGGGGAGTGTCTGATGCACCCTGATCCCAGTGCCTGCCTCGGGAAGGGACAGCCACAAAAATAGGCAAGAATGCTCATGTGCACCCTGCTTGTGGCCTCGGGGGATGCCCAGCAGAATTCTGCCAAAAAGCAGCACCCATCTGCACTTCTCTGCCCTGCCCAGCCCAGCCCTTCCCTCTCATGCCCGTGGCAGTTCCCAAGAAAAGGAAGCTGAGAGACTGAGGAGCCTTTAATGCTGACAAATGTTGCCCACTGCAGGTATAATTTGCTGCTTAAGGTCGTAATGGCCATTTTATATACATTTTCTTGAACCATCATCTGTGAACAATGGGCTTTTCCACAGAAATGCGAGTTTAACAACCCCACGGCTCTTCTAATTTATGCCATCAAGCTGATACAGAGAATAATTTGAAAATTAACTTTCCCTCTGGTTCCCACCCCAGCACAGTTTCTGCAAGCAGAGACCTCAGAGTGGAGACTCAAAGTGCAGCTGCATCCTGCATCTTCAGTGCCTGTAGCTCTGTCCTCGATTTCCAGAATTAACTCAAATAAATTATGCATTTCCACATGCTTACCCAGGAAAAGTCTGCACAGTGACTCTGCAGCGTCACTCAGAAGAGGCAAAAAATCTGACCCTGTGGTTCTGTGGATGACAGCTATTTTTTGCCCTTTGGCTGATACATTGCCACCTGGAATAATTTATTAAGGAGGAAAGTAATGAAATTACTGGAGTGCCAGACAAAGAGAGGGAAATAAACAGAAGGAGGAAAGGGAAAATTCCCATCAACATCCCACTACAGAGTAATGAAAATGCCTCCCACCTGCAAACTTCTCAAAAACACTTCCATGGAGCCCAGTCTGCTAATTTGGCTTCCATTTGTAGCGTCATGGAGCTGCAGTTTGTTGAAAGGAGATTGACATGAGTTTTAGGGAGGCAATATCATGAACACTCTTAGGAAACTGCAGCAGGTGTGAGCATTAATAACATTTTCCTTTACCCTGAAACTTGCTCCCTGTGCGCATAAACCACAGCTTTCCCTCCAGTCTGTACCATGCTGTCTCTGTGACGGTTTTGAACTCCAAGGATCATCACGAGGCACAGAGGAGCTGGCTAAAATCCTTCTGTGTAGCTGTGCCAGGTGTATGGAGTGATGGCTCTGCTTAAAATTAGGCTTAAATTGTCCCTTTGCCATGTGCTGACTATTATTCACAGAGAGCTACATTTTTCCTTGTCAAGGAGAGCCCACACACACTGTGGACTTCTCGTGGATTAGTGTTCAATGCAAGGCCCTTTAGGATGGAGTGGTGAGCTGGCTGTAGCTTTAGAGAAAGAGATACATTCATCTCCTTGTCAGACTGGCAAGTTTTACACATTCATACATTAATTTGATTCACAAATACATACCTTTAATTTTCTTCTGATCTTCTTTCCCTGCTCACCTCCAAAATCTGCCTTTTTGTGCATGATACTTTTAATCCCCCTCTTCTTTTTTCTCACCTCCTTGCTTATTTCTTTTTATCCTAAAGCAGTGACTTTCATTTTCCCCTTTGAAATCATCGTGATCTGGTCTTGTGGTGTTTACTCATGCACCCTCTTCAGTTTTCCTCCAAATCAATATTTTGCAAATATGACAGCATGGAAGGGTATTGGAAAGAAGTCAGAGTCCAGCACAAAGAGCAGATGTCTCCATCCTGCTGAAAAAAAAAAACCCCGAAAACATCCTGAGCGATGAAAGCTGAGCCTGTGGCTGACCTGGGGCTGGGAGCTCCAGTCTCACATTGTCCCAAGGCATGGAAAGTTCAGGTTGTGCAGGGAACAGTGTGAGCTGTGTGAGAGAGCTCCAGCTGCTGTAAGAGCCTTCACACCTGGGTGCTGGTGAACCAGAGCTGAGAATTTCTCAGGTCTGATGGTTTGAAATCCACAGAAAAAAATCAATAATAAGGGTACCTCTGAAAATAAGGGACTGTTAATCCCACATCTACCCTTCTCCTATTTTTTTTTCCCACATGAGGGCACTTTTCTTAGCTACCTGCTGTAAAACACAATCTTTACTACAGCTCTGGCCAGATCACGATGAGCAAGTGAGCTCTCACATTCAGGATCAGCAGAAGGAGCAGCAGCCACCACAGCTCCCATCCTGCAGCTGATGAGGTTTATAGGATATCTGCTGCTGTCCTCTGCAATCCTGGTTGATGACCAGGACAGAACTTGTGAGATAACCAGACAGCCATGTGGCTGGCCAAGAAATTGTGTAAATATTTCATCTGAAGCATCCATAGGACAGTGACTCTGTTTTTCACACCTGGCTTCATTTAGGAGCTGTGGCCTGGGCACGTGGGTTACACAACACACAAACCCTGCTGAGCAAAGATTTTGCCATGATTTGAACATGACAAGCTGAGCATACATCAGGGATGGAAGATTCTATGGCCAAATCACCCTCCTATCTTCCATCCCAGATAGAAAGGAGGTGTCTTTCCTGCACCTGCCTCTACCTCTGTATTCTGTCAGTACATTCCAAGCAGAAATGGAGAGGTGCTGAGTATACATCCATAGAATAAAGCACTTTTTTTTTTTTTTTCCTTTTTTCCATTCTCGAAATAAGGTCGGGAAATTATCTTTCTGTGCATGGACTTTCTGCAAGCTGGCAAAGAGGCTAAATTAACTGCATACATTATTCATTACAAATTATTCACTCTATGCAGCACATACTGATTGTTTAGAAAATTCATTCTTTCTGTCCTAGAAATGTCACTGGCTGTAACTCCTTACCTCATCATTGACAAATTCTGTTGATTGCTTGACTAGTTGCTTTAACTAATCCAGGATTATGGTTTGCAAGAATAATAACAGCCACTTCTCTAGCATTTTGCACATGAGGATCCCAAAACATGATTTCAAAATGCTAATTAATCCCCAGAGCACCTGAGAGATGAAGTATTCCTATCCTTAGAGCAGATTTGTGGCCCTTGAACCTCGTTGGGAGGTGGAAAGCTGCTCTGCTGACTCAGACAAACTGCTGGGTCAGGTGGGTCTCATTAGCTCCAACCAGAGAGAAAAAGTCAAGTGTTAAAAAGAGAGGGGGGTGGGGGGGAAAGAAAATAAATTTAAAAAGGGGAGGTGGGAAGGGTGAAAGAATCATTGGCTGTGTTTGGTTTCAGAGTCTTGTTCTTAGTGTAGTTGTTGAGGTATCTGAATAAATTACAATTAAATGGGAATGAGCCCTTCCAGCTGGACTCACTAAGCTGAGTCTCTCCAGCCTTTCTTTGCTCGTTTTGCAGGGTGTGTATCCTGACTTGCCTAAGGAGAACTCCTGTTTGGGCTGACCCTGGCTGGGTGCCAGGCACCCACCAAAACCACTCTGTCACTCCTCTCCTCAGCTGGACAGGCCAGAGAAAATACAACAAATGGTTCCTGAGTCAAGATGAGGACAGGGAGAGATCACTCATCAAA
>VZSR01000920.1:10318413-10331278 GCA_013398615.1 Brachypodius melanocephalos
CCCTCCATCCATCCACCTATTCTTTTCCAGGAAAAGAGAATGCATGTCCTTGGAACCTGAGCCGCTGAGTCTGTGTAGCTGGGGGGGCAGTACAAGGGCAATGAACCTGAACTGTTTCTCTTCCAAGAGAGGGATGCAGAGGTGAGACAGGACAGAGAAGAATGTTATTAAAGCCCATTCTGTCAGCTCTGCTATGCAGATTCACAGTCCCAAGAATGACATTTCCCATCTAAACTTTCATTCATTCTTCAGGAGAGAAAAAAAAATATTCTGGCAATGCCTACACGATCTATGATTTTATTTACCTTAATCTGTTACTTCATTTGCTCTCTGTTTGCTGCCTCTCACCTCTTGTATGTTTTGCCTCTTGCTTCTTTTTTTAATGAAATCTGATTTCCACAGTTTTCTGGCTCCTCCAAATCATCAACAAAAACCTGGCATGGCTTTTTTATAAAGACTTCCTGCTAATATACTTGTAAAATAACTTTAATCAATGCTACCTCTTGGGGAATTCCTAAGTAATTGCTAGAATACAACTAATTATTGTGCTGTTAGTTTACCATTCCATCATTACTCTTCTGTGTAGTCGTAACTTTTCCTAAATATTAACTCTCTGATGAGCACCCCTGTTAGGCTGGGTTTTTTTCTCAAGAAAATGTGCAGTTTACTTAATTAGTTCCATCCATCTGTTTAACTCCTTTGCTGCCATGTTACCACTTTTGAGAACATTTGGCATTCCTAACTTAAAAGCCTGAGAGGAACTTCCTAAGGAAGAAGGAGGTGGCTTCAGCTTTGTGAGTGCTTATTGACTGCAGGGAAAATGGTCAGTACCCTTTTCCTAAAGGGTAAACCCCCAAAATATCAACAGCTTTTGCTTCTCAGGAGGTTCAGAAAAGGGCAGAGTGAATATTATTTTCTGAATATTGTTCAGAAAACTGGTGGAGGTGGGGAGGTGCTGAGTGTTGTGGTGGTGAGAATATTTGGGTTTCTTTCAAGCGGGTTAAATGCAGAATGGTGCTGGTGTTGGAAGCTCTGTTTGAAATTAAGCATAACATCTTTTTCCTCATGCTTTAGACTAATGGAACCATAGAACAGCTCAGGTAAGAAGGAACTTTGGAAGATCCTCTGGCCCAACCTTCCAGGGGAATGGGAGCCTAGATGAGGTTATTGGACAACCTGCCCACATCTCTGGGGAGGTTGTTCCACTGAGTGATTGATTTCTAATGGCGAAAAAATTTCTTTCTTACACTGAGGTAAAATCTCTTGTCTTGCAGCTGTTGCCAGCTTGTCTTCTCCACGTGGCTCCTTCTGAAGAGGGAGCTTCGGGTCTCCCTGTAGCTGCCCCTCAAATAATGAAATACAGGGATAGGGCTCTTCTGGGACTTCTCCAGAGAAAAAAGACCTAAGTCTAGTAAAGCCAAAGGCAACAAATGCATTGAGACTTCTTCCTTTCCAGCATTACACTGTTTGCCTGCCTCATTAACAATATGTGTGAACTCTGGACGCTGAGAATTTTGGACTCTCTGTGCTGACGGCACAGAACTTCAGGGAAGCACTGCATTTGGCCTGAGGCCTTAAAACAGGCTTCCAAAAATGAGTGATAGTACTGGGATCATGGGGATGGAGTTTGGATAGCACTGTGTGATCTCACAGGGTGAAAGCCTTAGATTTGGGATTTTGATGTACGGTGATATATGAGAGCCAAGATGGAGAATTTTGGGTGTGGTTTAGTTGTCTTTTTCCACCTTCTTCTTCATCTCCTTTTTCAAAGTTTTGAGTGATTTCTTTGACTGCTTAGTGAGGTCTGCATTGTGGACCTTGAGTGGTAAGTCATTGGGTCAAAATCATAAATAATAAAGATGTCAACTGTTTATTGGATAGTTGGGACTTGAACAGTCTTGAATAGACACAATTTTGGCTCACTTTCTCGACTTCTTGGAGAGAACTCATGTCTCATGAGTTTGTAATAGATGAGGATAATAAACTTCAGAGTGGGCCCTCAAAAACAACGTCTCCTGAGTTTTATTCACCCTGATCTTGGAGCAGGAGAGAGCCAGGAATTCCAACAGCAATGGATCTTTGTCTTCGCTGTGCCTCCACTTGCTGCCCCTGGATCTGAAGATCCCTTGCTTCTTGTACTTGGCATCCTTGGCTAATTTCAGTTCTAGATGAGCATCAGACTTCCTGTCTAGGAAACTGTTGAAGTTTTAAAGCCATTTGCTACCATTAAAAATGCATTTAGCTGCATCAATTGCAATGCATTATCTTTTTGCTATCAACTTTCTGAAGATTCTGTAAAATCCACATTTTTCCCCTCTGCAGTAGCCTTGGCTTTTGCCTGTATGCAGTGTGTGCTTAGGCACTGCCACTTGGAGTAGTCTGTGGCAGTTCATTACTCTTACTGTTGCAATAATTATATTAGTAAAGCAAAGCTATCACTGAGGTCTGCAATGCCAGCAGAAGCTTCTTGCAATTTATTTAACACTGGGTACTGACAGGTGATAATGCCTTGAGGAAGTGCTCGTAAAAGACACTTTCCCCCCTAAGCTGGTTAGAAGGGTTCTTATGAAATTATTGCAAGCTCTGTATCTTATTCAGATTCTGTAAAATAATAGGTTCTCCTGTAATGTAGGAATGTGAGGGGTTTTTTTTCCCTTATCAAGCCTCTGCTGACCTTTTTAGGGTTATCTGGGGACAAGGGGGAGAAAAATGCTACTGGGTACCTTTGCAGGATAATTTGTCCTCCTGTGGGTCCTCATGGTTACCAACAGCAAAAATAAAAGAAAATTGAAATATTGATGGAATTTCTCACACACCTGGCATTTTCTCTAGTGCTGTGGAAAACTCTAGCTGGCTGAGTTGTCATCTGTATATGATCTATTGTAAAAAGTCCCCCTTTTAGACATTCTCAATCTCTGCTTAATGAAGAGACAGGCATCATGAGAGCAGTTTCTAACAAATTTATTAGCCAGTCATATGCATTTAATTAATGTATAGCTCTGTATTCTACTTGCAGGCTAAATTAATAAGGAACAGAAACAGACGGATGCTTTTATCTCGTTGAAAATGAAGACACACTTAATTCTCTCTGCTGCTGATGTAATTCCAGACTGATCTGCTGCCAGAGGTTGTGGTGGTAAATTTTGCCTGCTGAACTTTTCAAGGTGTAAAGAGCATTTGGATCAAGCCTGACTCGGAGTGGTGGCACTTCATTTATTCCCTGGGTGAAGAGCCTGCCTTGCCTGCCTTCTCCTTTGCCTCTGAGTGTTGTTTAAATATTTTCTTAGTATGTGGAGAAAGCTAAACTGGGAAGGCAAGGAGCCAGTCAAGTGTTTGTGGCAGGAAAATGCAGGCTGTGTGACCTAAATGATCACCTGCCAAGGTCAGGTGGGGGCTGGCAGCTCTGTCCCCAGCAGGAGGGGTCCCACGGAGGTGGCTCCTGTCACCTCAGCAGCTGCACTGACCAGATCCTCTCTAAAGCCTGGTGTGGGGTCACTGGGGAGTCACTGAGCACCCTAAGAGCAGCTTTGATCTGATTAATGCAGCCCAGCAAGGCTTCCCACAGGAGCCAGCCATGGGATGCTTTGGAGTCTGTAAACCTAACATTAACTAGCCACAGGTGGCCTTTTGCTGTTAGAAGGGTAAAAAATGTGACTTCTTATTGTTGGATCCTCCTGGAACCGCACGCTGTGGGCAACGCAATCCCTGAGGATGCATTTGTGTTCCCTTTAGCCTCAAAGTCACCAATCATCTGTGGTTTTCTCTGTCACCTGTGTGTTAAGATGTTAAAACAGAAAGGGCAAGGCTCTGCTGTTATATTAATACAAAGCCAGAATGACGCCCAAGAATGTCAGGGTTTTCTATAGTATTTATCTAAGGAAGAAATGTCTCAAGGTGTAGATGACACAACGCACCAGCAGAGCAAGTCACTTTGATAAGAGCTGAGCAGATCCTCTATTTCTTTGCAGCCTTTCCCACCCAAACTAAGCCCCCAAACCAAAACCATACAACCACAAAAATCAAACCAAAGAACCCACCCCAAGAAAATACCCAGACTCCCAAGTAATGAGTAATCAGGCCTGTCAAAGCATTGTCACTTGCATAAAAAACATTTTCTCTTAACTTCCTCCCCTGCTTTCACAGTCAAACTCAAAATATTTATTTAAATGGAAGACTTAAGAAAGCTAGCTGTTTACTTCTCATACACAATATTTGTCACAGTTTGACAGCTTACAAAATGTGTATGTTTGGATGAAAGGGCCTTTTCCTTACAGAAAATTTCCAACCCGTTCAATTTTTTAGTTTTAAGTGGCTCCAGCATGTGAAGCAGTGTGTTATATTTAGTTCTTCTGTCAGGTGCTGCTCCTAATGAAGCTGTGCAGTGGGCTATTTAGTCATGAGGCTTAAGTGTTTTTCTTGAGGCAACAGAAAAAGGAAGGAAGCATCAAACAACGGGAATAGGCACAGTGTGATTTCAGTGAGGGGAAAGGGCAAAATCAGTGGACTGCTAGGCACACTGCCACCATCAAAACACACCAAAAAAAGCATATGGTGGACTGTGACACAATATTCTGTATAATCAGATGATTTAGCAAGATTTAGTGGGTTGCTTTATGGCTGAAGCATGGAATAGAGCAATAATTATTAATCTGTCACTTCCACTGGCTTTGACTACACGGGACAATTGCCGCTTGATCTGCTCTACAAATCCAGACTGGTCACATTCTCACTTAAACTGTGCTAATTCGGGTTGTCAGAAGCTCAGATTAATTGGTCCTAGGGATGCCCTGCCATGTCTGCTTTCCTCTGACAATGTCTCCTCCACTTAGGGCTGGGAGACAGAGATGGGAACTGCAGCGATGCCTCATCTCTGCTCTGGGAACCCACAGAGCAAAGGAAGCTTTGGATGACTAAACAAATGCCACAGTCCCCACCCCGAGGTGACCCAGATCCATCCTAATGCTGGAAAGGCCTTGGCTGTGCTGAGGAGATGACAGATACCTCCATCTTTTCCACTGGAACCAACATCTCCAGCATTATGTTCATTGTTGGATGTAGCTTTGGATATCTCACACATGCACACCCCTGGTGATGTTCTATAAAAATTGGTTGTTTGAATCACTGATCAAAAGGTTTTTGCTCTTTTTCTTTGCCATCTCACGGGTTTTCCTGGATGCACTTTTGTTGATTTCCACCACAGATTGTCTGCAAAACCTCAAAAATTCCTTCTCCCCCCTTCTTTTCTTCCTGCCCCCTCTTGCCTGTTTTCTTCTCCCACTCTTTCCAGGAGCACACTGTGTCCTGCATGGATTTAAAGCCCTGCTATGAGACTTCATGCTTCAAGTTCACTACTGCTTACTCATGAACCAGGCAGCAGCTGAGTAATTCACCTTTACAGAGCTCCTGACACCCAGGGGTGACCAAAAGGCTGAGTCTGGGAATGGCATCACCATCAAGGTGACTTCTGGAGCACCAGAGCACTAAATCTGTTTTACTGGCAGTAGTGAGGGCTATTGCATACAGGGTTTTTGGAGGGGGTGGGGTTTGTGATGGGTTTTTTGTGTGTGTTTTTGGGGGGGTTTTGTTTGTTTTGGTTTTGCCTTGGGGTTTGTTTGTTGGTTTTTGTGAGGTTTGTTTTATTTTTTTTTAAATGAGGGCTTCCTGCTATGCTACCAAACATTGACTCTTGTCTCAGTTTTTCCCTTTTGAAGTGCCTCCCAAACAGGGTAATTCTCACAGCCAAAACTCTGTGAGCATTAGCAGCACTGTGAGGGTTTTATCCTGCAGTTTAAAAAGAAACAATGTTTGATATCAAGCAAAAAAATATTTTCTTAACCTCCCTCTGTGGAAACACACAGAAAAGTTACTCTGAATGTATGGCCTGAGACAAAGGTGGAGCAATTCATTCACCTGCCTTGTATTCAGGGTGCACAATGAATCTGCAGCCAGACAGGCATATTTCTTGCTTGGAGTATCCCAGCCACACAAATAAACATGGTTTTCTGTCTAAAAACTGAGAAGTAAATGAAAAGCGCTGAGAGGAGAAGCTGCAGGGTTTAGTGGCTGGGCTGCTAAATCTGTCTTCTTTTCTTATTCCCTTTATTGGTCATGTGTGTCTTCAGTAAGTGTCTCCTGCTCTCTCTATCAGTTTTCTTTGCTGTCCTATTGCTCCGTCTCTGACCCATTAAACTTTGTTTTTCCTCTGTGTGCTTGGTGCCACAGGCTGCAGGGAGCCAAGCAAGAGAAATGTGTGCAGGGCACTCAGAAATGTGTGCTTGCCAAGGGCTTTAACCTGGCATCTCCCTCTGTGCTTGCAGCCAGCTGTGAGGGTGCTCACTTGCAGATGTGATGAACAAAACACTGACCTCCATCCACAGCCATTCCCCCAAGCACCGGGAATGTCAAACTCTTCAGAGCAGCAGAAAATCTCCCTGTAAAATTGCTGAGCTGTGTGCACACAGCAGAGCAAGGACCATGACTTGCAATCTGACTGTATTTTGTATATTCTGTGGTTTTTAATACCCTGGCTGCCCCTCTCCCCCCCGGTGCCTGCTGTGCTGCCCACGTCAGCACAAAGATCCTGCTCCTCTGGGGTGCTGCTCAATCTCTGGGCTGTAAATCCCTGTGTGCCATGCAAATAACAAGGAATCGTTGGATAATCTCTCATGAAGCTAATGGTGCTTCAAATGGCTGTACAGATGATGGTTCTCAGCAATGCTGAGATTTTGCCATCCTGAGCATCACCTGCTGATGGCCCCTCCTGCTCACACACCGTGATCACAAAGTGGGGCATTGTTTATACCTGCAGAACTGGGATTTAATTAGAACTGTAAGGGAACCTTGGGGATATATAAAGTAGAAAATCATTTCCAGATTCTTTACTGCTCCTCTTACTTCAAGAGGAAGTGTTCAGTACATATTTGGGATAAATGAGAGCTTTGCCAGGCCGGTTGTGGTTTTCCTTTCTGGGGAAGCACAGGCAGATTTGCCCTCAGCAGTCCTCTCCCATTATGTGCTCAATAACAGACTGAAATAGGTTTAATATAATTGACTTAGCATTGTGGGAGGGTACTTTGCCAAGTAGTGGGAACTGGCTTGTGCCAGCTTAAAAGGTCATTGCTGTGTAAGAGTGTCCCTTCCTGCATTATCTGCAAACACGGCCTTTGATCCTGTGTAATTGATTTTAAAGTCTGATAGCTTGCCAAATTGATTTATAATATGAATTACTGATGGGAAAGATTCTTGAATTCAAATGTAAGTGGCAAAACATCATCAACACAACCGACCTTTGTTTTCGGCCTCTGCCTTCCTTGTGTTCAATTAATGCTTTTCACAGGAACTGGTGGAAAGCCTCGAAGGCAATTGTGGAAAATAAAGGCACAAGTGGGCACTTTGCCTACTACATCCCTTATAAGAGGAGACAATGTGATGAAAAGCCACTTTAATTAGCAGCAGCTATGGGTGTGTTTCCAATCTCATACAGGTAATTCTTTATTGTGACTTCATGTATTCACTTCATTTATTCCTGAATTACATCCTTTTCAATGCAGTCAGAATTATACCTAACGTCCTCATGACATGGAGAATCTTTTGACTAGGAAACTACCTAAAAGCATGCAATAATTTGAAAAAAGAAGAAAACCCACTACAAAAAACCCCCACCAAACACAAAAAACAAACAAACAAACAAACAAACAAACAAGCAAAAGAAAGTGGTTTATTAGAGACTAGAATACAAAGAAGTGACAGAACTGTTGCCTGCATAAGAGTGCAATAAGAATAAAGTCTAGGCAAATGCATGTGGTTGGCTGGTGCTAGCAGTAAGGTCATCTGATTTACAAGGATCTTACAAGGATCAAGCGAGGCAGTAAAAAAGTCTGTAACACTGGAGAGAATCATTTCATTCTCCACATAGAGCAGCAAATACAAAAAGGGAAGATTTTGCCTTATCTGAATTTCAATCAACCCTGATATGTGGTAGAATGCTGTGCCCTGAGATAATTCTCCTGTGATGGAACAAATCCTTTTTTGTGTGTTTGTCTCTGCAAGGCTGGGCTGCTGCCCCAGAGGGTGGTGGGCACATTTGCCCTGCTTGTATCTCTGCACCTGAACTTTGGGGATGAGGGTGCCAGGTAACTGCAGATGAACTGCTCCAGCAAGTGAGAAAACAGAGCTGCAAAGGTAGAGGGGGACTGCCATGGTCTGCTTTGAAGTTCAGTGCCTTGTCTGCATTGCTGTTCATTATTTCCTTCCCATGAATGGCAATATGCTTGGAGAACCCTTCCAAAAATGGGTCATGCAGGAAGGGCACTGTTTTCTCCTCTGTGCAGGTTGGTTATTTAATTCTGAAAGGCATTGAGCAGCATGAAACTGAGAATTATAATGAAATGGAGCAATCAAGCAAAAACTTGGGCCCATTTACTTTTGTCATCTCCTATTAATGTCCTTATTAGTGGAGAGTGCTGCATGAGTCTCTTGCTGTCAAAGCCCCTTCTGGTCACTCTAGTAGCCAAAGGACTGGATTGGCCCAAACCAGAAATATCTTTAAAATATCATCACTGGCATTGCAAATGGCTCCAGCAGTGATGTGTGGGTCTGCTCCAATTGCTAAGCTTAAATTTCCATTGGTGTTCAGTGAAAATGATGATAAAAGAAATCTTTACCAATCAGTGTGATGGGTGTACCTGTTGTTTCCTCTCATGTCTCAGCAAGGGGGAGGAAAAACTTCAGTTGCAAGATGTTTTCAGTGGCTGATTGTTCTTGGGCTGAATTGCCAGAGGGCAGAGAATTTGGTCTCACAAAGACAAGCTGTGAAGAAAGGAATGACAAAAAATAAAATTGGATAAACTGAGACACATGATCTCTTGTATTCAAAGCCTACCAAAAGTTTTTATGCAGGCTGTAATTCAAAGCCACCATCAGGTTATTGACAGACTCAGGGACCTGGTGGAAAAGGAAATTGGAAAGAAATAAAATGTTTCACAGGAAATATTCTCCAAGCAGGTGCCACACTTCTTTCCTGTACAGCATGGTTTCCATTTTGATGCTCTCAGCTAACCACATATCATCTCTTACAAGGAACTTTTGTGACATTCAGAGCAGTCAGGCACATTTGTCTGCAAGCATTTTAGCCTGGTTCTGGACTTTAACCATTCACAAAGAAATGTTGTATATTAAAAACTGTCATGTAAGCCATGAAATCCTCATCTGAGATCTTCTAGGAAAGAAAAAATACATAACAAAGGCTATCTGCTGGAGCCAAGACATGTGCCTGCAGCCAAGAGGATGGCACAGATGTGTCACTGAGAAAGAAAAGGGGAAGCTTCTGATGTACCTTGAAGATCTGTGCTGGGGTTTGCTCTCTGAGAGCCATTGAAACCCTGTCCTGTTTCTTCCCAGTCTGCTAAAGTCATCAGAATTAGGAATTTTTCCTCCCTGTTGCCAAACCCAAAGTATTTTTCTCACTTAATTACAAAAATTAATGCTCCCATAAGCTTCAGGGAGAAAAACAACACTTTCCAGGAGGCTCCAAAAAGGACAAAAATACCTAGTCTCTTGTTTAGATGCACAAGAGTTGATTAGAAATGATAAATTATTAGGTTCAAATAGATATTTATTTGCATCTGCATTCTGAAACAGGATCATTTATGCTAAGCCAGACATCACGCTATAGAGGTTGGAAAAGCAGGAATTTATAACCCTGCCACAGGACACAAATGAATGACTGAGACTCCAAGATATCTGGGGATGAAGAAACACTGAACAGGTTTTTTTTTTCTGGGGCTGAGCCCTTGTGGCTCTGTGTTGAGCTTCTCTGAGCAGCTGCAGCACCTTGGGGCTGCTGTGATGTGCTGGGGCAAGTGGCAACAGCCAGCATCTATGACCTGGGCAGGAGGGAGGTGGTCAGGGTTGATTGATTGTGTGCCCTGGATGGCAATAGCTGTGGTTCTGGACATCACACAAGTTTCCTAAAGCAAGAATAACTTCCATTTTCTTTTTTGTCTCTTCTATGAAACTTTTTTGCTTTGAAGGTCCTTCTGCTTAAACTGTTTGCACAGGAGGGAATACTGTTTTTGTTGTGGGCCCAGACTCTTTTTCTTCCTCTGGATGGGTTTGATGTCTGTGTTTCTGATGAAGTCCATAAGAAATTGGATGTGGCCTTTCTTTCTTCAAGTGGGTGCCTGGCAGAAGTGTTGTACTTGTGAAATCCATGGATGTGGAACAGCACAAAGGAGCCCTGCACCAGCCTGGACACACTTCCAGCCCAGCAGGCAACAACAATTTGTTTGCTGTGCTTCATCTATCCTTGGATTTCACAGTGATTGACAGCTTGTAGCTGCCATCTGTTAGTGGAAAATCTAGCTATTACAAGAAAGCAATTTACTCACAGGATTTGAAAGGAGATTCTACCCTACTGCTTTCGTTGTTAAGATGCAAAACACCGGCATGATAAAATATGTGGTAGCCATCACTTTAGAATTTTCTTTTGTATGCCTTCATGGGATCATACATCTGCCCCCAGGCACTTGCACAAAACATTTGTTTGAAAAATGCTGCTGTGAGATGTTACTGGGTGGCGCTTAACCCAGCTGTTGAGGAACAACATGAATGAGATTCCCTTTTAAGACAAAATGTGAATTTGGGGATGGTCATAGAAAAGTCCATTTTGTGACTGATGTCATTAGATTTTTTTTTCCCATCCATTCATAATCAAGATGAAGACAGATTTGTAACACTTGGATAATATCCTTCTCTAAAAATCCATTTATATCTCTGGGTGGGTGTGAGCCTATACACAGCTACAACGACCTCCTCTTCAAAGTGGCCCCCAGTTTTAGGAAAGACTTTCTGAAGAACTGATGCTTTATGAAATCTAGGACTTAAGGAATCCATAGAACATCTTTGGAATGTTGAGAGGCTGGAAGGTCAGCCCTGAAGTTGGACGATGTGTGTTTCTGTGAGCACTAGCCAAGGGGAAAAAATAGGTAGGAACTGTGCAGTGAATGCACAAATCAGCTACAACCCATTTGAAATTGTCCAGGGATCATGGGGAGAGGGGGAAGAGCTAACCTGGAAAAGAGAGGACCAGATAAAAATAAGTGGAGTTGGACCAAAGGAACCCACCTGGTGTGTGCCCCTTTGTTAGGAGCATCCTGGGAAGAGCAGAGGCAGCTTCAAAGAGCAAAAGGCAGAGCAGGAAGAGGAGCCTCCCAGCACCGTGTGGGGAGGAGGAGCTGCAGCAGGGCTGCTGCCACGGTGCTGGAAACTGCTTATCCACCATCTGAGAGCCCAGCCACTGATCACCAGCATTGGCTTTTCTATTTAGAAGCAGCATTTCAGGGCAAGATTACACTCAGAGGGCCGGAAATGTTGCAGCTGAATGGTTCTGTCAAAAATTACTGGTTTGTCAAAACCAGCAGACTTCATGGAGATTTGTCGGTTCAGAGAAAATTGCTTGGAACAGTAATGAGAAAACTTTGAAGAAATCAGGCAATTTGATTCAATTCTTCAATATGGAATGTTTCAACTTTTCTGTTTCAAAATAAGTGTGCTTCATTCTTTTTCTTAGTAGTCTACATAATGTCTGCTAGTTAGACTGAAAAGTTTTAAATCAACAAAATATCTCTGAATGATTAATTCAAGCTTTTTGCTAGAGGTGGTAGCCTTTTTTTCCTCTTCTTTTTTACATAATTGTACTCCAAAATAGAAGAAATGGTAAAATTCTGTATGGGGAGAGGGGAACCCAACCAACATAGATTTCATCTCACCTTTTGCTCTAGATTACATATTTGTCACAGACTTGGCAATTGGTTCATCACCTGCAATGATTTCCACCACAATATGTAGCTTATAGACACCTGAGAGGATGCAAGCAGACTTGGAAATATTCCATGCTCTTTTTCTGTTAGTAAATGTCCCATTCTGAAACAGAAATAGTTTGGAGTCTAAATCCCGTGTTCTTATTACAAACTTTGCATGTAGAATCCATGAATGTTCATCTGGATGCCTCCTTACTAACCTGGATACAGCTACAATGCCCTGTCAGAGACACAATCTTTAATTCCATAAGAAAGTAACAGTAAAATAATGAAATTTAAGCTGGAGTGTAAAGGAAGAGCTGTTGAAGTTAGACAATCAAAACTGGTGGGTCAAGGAGTGGGATTTTCTTTCTGTCTGGGAGCAGAAGGTGTCAGATCAGCACATAATCACATCCTCACTGGATGTAAATCTCTCTGGTACCCCGTGTCTGTTTTACAAGCAGGGAAATGATTTGAAGAACATGCTGACCTCATCAATTTAGGAGTATGAAGAGTCAATCCAATTTTAGGGCTGGGCATTCCCAAGGAGTGCAGGAAATTGTATTAACTTTTTACAAAAGCTGTCTCAGGAGCTCTAGCAGTAGCCAAAACCTTTTACTTGGCATGACGCCATCCTAATTAACAAGAAAAGCCATTGGGAAGAAGTTCTGCTAAAAATAAAACCAGGGATGAAAACTGGGAGCGTGGCAAGGGGAAAGATGCAGAACTACACACAGTGCCTTAGAATTCCCTCTGCTTCCAAAAAACATCTGTGCCTGAGCTTGGCACAGGGCAGGAGGGATTCTCACAAGTGCCTGGTCCATCAGTAAATCCTGGCAGGTGGAAGTTACGCTGGGAGTGCAGACACCTAGTGATGCCTTAAGCTTTAATTTTCATATTTGCAGATCCTGTGCTGCCCAGGGGTGCAGTTCTGAGCCTCATATTCAGTGCTGGTGAGCTCTCTTCACAGAGTAGGAACACAAAACAAATCCTTCTCCTGCTGAAGACCAAGGACAATGAGTAAAACTTTCAGGCCCCAAAGCACAAACAAGGGTGGGCTGAAGGGA
>VZSR01000920.1:10331378-10342764 GCA_013398615.1 Brachypodius melanocephalos
GCTTGGTCCTGTGCCAGCAGGATGCAAAATGTAGGAAAATTACCTGACCTGTGCCCAGGGACCCCTCTGCAGAGGGAAACAAACCCCTCCAATTCCCTGAGCAACCTGGCAGCCACAGCCAGAGCTACCACGGGGCAGGGACCCAGCATCACACAACAAAATATTCAGCATCACCACCAGAGCTCCTGTGCCCTGAGACACTGCAGAACCACCACAGGTGTTTTACCCCAGTGGAACAACCTACCCTGTTTAAATGTTTCACACTGGGGTTGAGTTTCTTGCTGGAAAACTCACTTCAGCTGAGAGAAGGTGCCGGTTACACCAGCTGAAAGTCTCGGCTGAGGAGCCTTTTAGTGAAATAAAAAATTAGTTGTTTCAGTCTTTGTTGTTGTTGTTGTTGTTTTTCAAAGTGAACAGCATTTTAAGCATTACTTTGAATAATATTTGAAGTGGTATTTGCAAAAGACAGTTTTTTATTTTTCACTCTACGAGATGTTAGGATATGACAGAATCGATCTTTGTCGTCTCAGTTTTAAAACTAAATTTTCTTTCTAGAATGCTGGAAGTTTTCAACACGTTTTTTGTTTTAATTTTGAGTAGGGGCTGTGTTTTATGGGGGGAGGGGAGTAAAAGGATTTGAAAGAGCATATATTGACCCTTTTTGTCCTGACCTTCCTGATCTCCTACATTCAATTCCCTTTCCTCACCTACACATTTTGCCATCTTACTAGACAGGAAGAATAAGAAAGCTTATTTACCAATAACCTCAGTATTTTCATAGGCCTATATTTTAATGCTTACTTTCATTTTGTGAAATGAAATTCTGTGAAATTTTTGTTTTCCTTAACTCAGATAGTATTTTTTTCTGTGGCCAACATGTTTCAGGAGCAATACCCTTCATGCTGTGAGTGGAGATCCAGAACACTTGGCTTTGCTGTTGCTGGGTTTTAAGGTTTTTTCTCCAGGCAATTAGGAAGGAAAAAAAATTAAAAATAAATAAATAATAATTTAAAAAAAAGAAGCAACATATCCTACAAAAATGGAAGAAAACAGCAGTAAAAGTTGGGTTGACATGTGGAAAAGTCAGGGCCTTTTGTGTAACCAAAGAAAATGTGCTCTGTGTTTGCAGAACGTCTTAAATAAGTGAAAAAGGAGGACTAATTGAACTTGGTAGGAAAACAAGACTAAGGCATGTGCATGCAGTTGCACCAGTAGGTTTGAAGGTTACACAAAGGAGAGAAACAAAGCACTTATTTAATTAATAATATGAATTACTATTCAAATGCAGCTGGGTGTATTGGTAACAAATACACCAAAGGTATATTGGTATGTATTTGGAGCTTAACCAAACCCAAAGGTATTAGAGCAAATGGAGCAAACCAGCTGAGAAGCTGAACCCTGATGTTGGGGTTTAGTTTGATCATTCAAGCAAACAGAGCTCTGGGGAGGGCTGGGAGGGGAATTGGCTTTGGGGGTAAAACAGGAACTGAGCTGTGAGATCAAGAACTTTGTACAACAGCATGACCAGAGAAAAAAGGGATTTGCAGTCTCTGACATTTCTGAGTCAGCTGAGTTTTGCTCAAGTGTGGGGACACCACTGGGGTTATAAAATGCTCCAGGTGCCAGCGGTTGTTCTTGCTGCTGCCCTCCTCTGCTGAGTGTTGAACGCCTTAATTTGTTTTCATTTCTACTAATGAAAATAAATAGCAGTGAGAGAACTCCAGGGAGGGTGGGAAGAAGCAGCATTTACGTTTCAAAGCTCTGCAGCCCTGCTCTCTAGTGTGCAGTTGCAGTGCCAGGCAATGTTCATGCCTTGTTAAATAAAAAACAAAGAGTGAAAGAAGAAAACAGTGCTGTTCTACCAGAGAGCACAGATTCCATCTTCCTATTCACCACTTTACAGATTCTTTGCAGTCTCTGGCCCCAGGCTACATGAACGTGCTCATCTGAATTTTAAATGCAATAGCTGAAACCTTTCTTTCCACCTTGAAAACACTGACAAAAGCATCACAAAATTCAGCCTGAAGTTGAAAGGTGTGGGAAGCTCCCTAAGAGTTACAGCAGGCTGCCTGCCTAGCAAACAGGAGAGACACTGAGGCTCTTTATGTGCTCCTAGGTCTCCAGAGGAGAATCAAACCTTGATCCTGGTGAGTTATTATGGAGGCCCTCGAGTTGTTGAATAGGAGCAATCCAGTGCATTCATCTGGCATCCTCCATCAGCTCCTCCAATTAGCCCCTGAACAGGGATCACTGCAAAACCTCCAACTCTGTTCTTGCTGCTAAGAACATCACAACAAGTGGCAATTAAAAGCCTTGCTTTTAATCAGCACAGGAACTGCTGCTTGATTTGGAGACCAGAGCCTCTCCTCAGGACTTGGAGGAGCCTGGCAGGCACGAGAGGAGCACAGTCCCTGGATAAAGCCATCCCCTGATGGATGTCACAGCACAGCAGATGCTCAATAATTCATCCCTGAGACAGGCAGCACGCGTGGTTCAGCACGGAGCCAGCTGTCACCCTCCCCCAGGTTGTGACCTCACTGGATTTACTGCCTAAGCTGAACTGAGCCCAGTTTATATTTGGCTCTGAAACCTCTTTAGGGAATTCAGACTAATTCAGGGAGCAGTGGTGTGGGTTCAGCAGTGAATGATTTCATCCCAGTTTTAGACTAATGTGATGTTTCAGCATCGAGTTAGGAAATACTGGTGGGAGTTGTCCTTCAGAGGATATATTAGCCCCTTTCTGGGGAAATGCACAGAAAACTTGCTCAAGAGAGAGCTGCAGTGCAGGATGTATAATATATAGTTGTCACTGCTGTTCTCCAAAACACAACAAGAAGCAGAAAAGCAGAAAGTGACTGCTCCACTCCCTGACTGCACATTACAGCATAACCTGCACTGTGAGACTCCTCGCCTTTGCTCTGTGTTCAGCCTGAGAAACACATTCTCCATCTCAATGAAGCCCCAGGTTTTCCCTCAGTCCACACAGTCGTTCCTTTAACACCTTGTACTTTGATGTGAAAAAGGAGGTAGGAGTAAGGGGAGCCGACTTCCATCATCCTGTGATTCTGTGATTTTTATCTATTTGCATTCTTTCCACATTCACTCCTTCATGCTTTCTTCTCCTTCCCTGCTCACTTTCCTCCCCCACACAGGGCTGACATTAGAGATAAGGTAACTCCATCTCAGGAGCAGAGTCAGTTCCTCAGGAGTCTCCAGGCTCACCTTCTGCTTCCCAATCTTCCACAGCTCCTGTGCTGACATAAATGACAGAGCACCAGCACATCTCAGAGCAGCCTCTGGCCACAAACCTCTGCGTATTCCACTTCTGCTGCTGAATTTCCAAAGATTTAATAACTACCTCAACTTTCTGGATGAGCAGTTGCTCTTCATGCCAGCCTTTAAATCAATTCTACATACAGAGTGAATAGCTGCCCCTAATTACCAGGTGTCTGGCACCCCACCCAAATCATGGGATTTCACTCTATCAGCCACGTGCTTAAGTCTTTCCTACCTTACATCTTTTTTTTTCGTGGAAGCTGGGTGAAGCCTCCCATCTGTGGAGACAGGACCAGCTCAGAAATGTCCTTCCCATGGTTTGGAGGTGTAAGGGGAGAAAATGGCTCAATCAGCATCTGGAATGACTCAATCAGCATCTGGATCTCATGGAGCTGTCATTTTGTCTGCTGGGATCTTCTGAAAAAATCAAAAAGGCTTTAGACAAGGCCCTAAGACTGGCACCTCTTGGAGCATCCTGGATAACAGTGAAAAACCAAAGGGAGTCAAAAAATCTTTAAACTTGAAGGTCTATTGTGATTACAAAACTGTCCTGCATACAACAGAGAACTGGAGCAGAACCCATGTTCTCTTGCTTTTGGTGTGAAGAACAGTCTATTCTGTTCTTTTAGGCAAATAAATATCCTTATTCTTTCTTTTCATGGCATGCTGCCTCATGCACTGTGCAACAACTGAAATTGTGTTGGATAGGAAACAGTGCGAGACAAAAAAATTGAATTTTAATGCTTCCTCCTGTTTTGCAAAACTGGTTTCTCAAAAAAAATCAGAAATCCTGAAGTGATCTACAACCAAGTTACCCAAGAAACCATCACATTGCCACTGACACCCAGCTGTGCTATCAGAGAGCTGATATCCTACAGACTGGAATGGTTATTCTTGTCTGGAGCTAATGCAAATCTCATTTAAATACACAAACAGATTGGGGAAAAGAGCAGTACTTCAAGGATTTCAAAAACCTAAAGTCTCTCAGCCTACTTCTTGGACTTTTTTTTTTTTTTTTTCTTTAGAGATAAAATTTAGCATCCAATTTAACCCATATAGAGAAACAAAAAGAGACTTTCTAATGTTCACCATCAGAAAAAAGCTGACCTGTCTGGAAAGCTGAATCCATATTCTCAATGGGAGAAAATGGATGCAGAAAAAAAGCAGCTGGGCATGAACTTTGCAGCCCTTTTACTCCAATCCAGTGATCCATAGAAAAAGTTGCTGCAAATGTGGATTTGCTGAGTGTACACAGGGCTGTGATATTTGAAGTGCTGAGAACCTGAAGTTGACCTTTCATATTATTCAGCAATTTGGTAATGATTCCTCTGGACCCTGGGAGCTCTTTGGAAGGCCAGGTGAACGTAACCTGTATAACCAGTAAAAGAGTTTGGCATGAATTTTTGAGAAATTAATATTTTTGCAAATTACAAACCATTTTAAGTTTTACATTCCTGGTGGATTATACTAATTATATATATATATATATGTGTATATATATATATATGTATACACAAATCAGTTACAGCTAAAACATCAATATATTCTCAGGTGTATTTTGTTTTGCATCCTGAGATTTACCTAAGCAGGTGAAACAATTCTTTATTCAGAAAGTATTAAACCATTAATCTTTTAACTCAAGTTTGGGGTTTGATTCAAACAAGGGAGGAAAGCAGTCCCCAAACCAGCTGCTTCTTTGTTTTTGTATTTCTTTCATGCAGATATTTCACTCCACACGTTTTATGACAGGTTTTATTATGGCACCATGTTTGCAACAAATTTATTAACCCTTTAAAACGAAGGGGAGGGGAGAGATAATAGTTGGAAAATAAATGCATGAGTATCACAACTTGTTACCACACAGTGCCATTTCTTTCCAACAATTAACCTGCAACCCATAGTGAGAACATCTCAGAGTGACAGAGATGATCAGGGTGTAAAGCTACAAAACTGTTTTATCCCTTGGAATCTGCAGGGGAGAGATCCTAGGGAATGTCATGAATGATAATTAATTTTATGCCACAGAAAGCCAGTGATTGGAGATATGACCTCCATCACAAAAACACCTGTCTGGGTAAATAATTCTACTCTATTATAAAGAGAAAAGAAAGTGATGAGGCTCTTTCAATCAATTTTTAATTGTACCAACAAAAACGGGTATCTGTCATGGTGATGTGAGGGGAAGGACAAAGATCATCCTATCAGGTTTGTTCACTGGAGAAAAAAAATATGCTTTTAAGTGGTGCTCCATCATTTCTTGCTGAGCCAGCCTGCCTTTGGTGGATGACTGAGTGCTGATTTTTGAAGGGGGAGCAACTTATTATGGGCTGACCCAGCTCTCTCTGTCAGTACTGATAGCTTCTCACCAAGTTTCACGAAGAACAAGAAACACTTGGTTTTAAATGCAAATCCAGGTGTTTAAGTGTGCTTGAAATTACAATTCTTCTCCTACAATTCTATTGAACCTCTGCATAATCTTTTGTGTCCTTTGTGGGGGGTTTTTTTATGGTTTTGGTTACTTGTGATGGTGCAAACTAAATTTCAGCCTTTGCAGTGGAGGTGTCTGCTGAAGTCAGGCACCCTGACCTGCCTCAGTAAGCCAGGAAGGGAAATGGGCATTTTTATAGGGAACAATTCCTCTGACCAGTTTTAGACATCTGATTTGATGAGACAATTCTCATGTGAGAGATAGACATTTCTCCCCACCAAAACCTCTAAGAAAGACTAGAAAGGGTGGTTGAAACCTCAGCATGTGCCTTAGCGATGCTTTCATTTGGCCAAATGATTCCTCCCACATCTCAGAAACAAACAAAAACCACCCCAAGCTCCTTGCTATAGACTAGATGTGACTAGGACACAAGATTGCTGCAGACAGACTCAAGAAGCAGCAGCCTGGCTGCTTTCTGTGGCCTGTGTAATTAATTTAATGAGGCAGTGGAAGTAGATGAGTGCAGAGAATTGCTGAAGGCTGCAAGACATGGCCATGGCAAACCCCCAGGAGGAGCAGCTTGGGGCAGTGCAGGGCCAGCCCTTACATTCCTTCACTTCAGCTGTCAGGCTGCCTTTCATGGACTTCTCCTGGTTTTCTCTGACTGTGGCCATCCTCGAGCCAGTTTGCTTCATTTTTGTACCCCTTTCACTCATACCCAAGAGAGGGATGGGATTTTCTTACAGAGGATGCCTGTGCTTGTAAGGATGAATTGAATTGCTTCACAAGTTTGAATACTTCTGCTTTGAGAGCAAATCAAGGAGTTTCACTTCAGAGAAAGAGCTGGAGCTGTTTAAGCCCATTTTTTAGCAGCTGCAGGTACCAGTGATCTTTTCAACTCAGTGTTGTCTAGAGCATGGAGGAGAGGTAGCTGGAGAGACAGGGAAGAAAGAATCTTCATGAAAGTGCAGAAAGAATTAATCTGGCTTCATGTTTCAATGATGATATGAGTCCTTTTCAACATCTTTTAAGGGTGTTTCATAAAGATTTCAGTATTTCTATTTAGTGCTGAGTGCTAAAACAAATCCATGTGATTGAGGACTTTCTCCTTTCCCTCTCAGTTAATCTTCTCCTGTTTATCTTTTCCTTTGGCTTTCACTGACTTCCTACTCTTTCCCTTTAATATTTTGCCTCCTGGGAATTTAAAACACAAATACCTACTTCTTTCAGGAAACCCTTACTCCCACTTCAAGCACCTTCCCAGTGCAGGAGAACATACAAGGAGCTAATGACACACCACGTTTCTGTGGCACCCAGCCTTATTTAAGGAGGGAATGATAGGCAGAGGAGCATTTGTGTCTCAACAGTGTCTGACAGTCTGAAAAATGAATACAACTTGTTCAAACACTTGTTATTTCCAGCTATTTGAAAATGTGTTATCCCCAGTAAGACAAAGGAAAATATTTGACTGGCATTTTGTCAGATTTTATGTATGCGTTTTGTGGAATTTAATAAAACAGCTTCTCTTAAGAGTCAAGGTAAGATCTCTAGAAAATGTAGTTGGGAAAGGATCGGAACAATTGATAAAGTTAAAAACCAAAAATGCAGCAGAGCAGCAAGCTCAGGCATGCCTTGTAAGCACAGCCATTTGGGCATAGCTGCAAGGCAGACCCCGAACAAAAAGGTGCAGAAAATTTGAAAAGTTTTATTTCTGGAACAATCTGGAAACATGAACAGACCTCAGAGGCTGCTCCTTGGCTCTCTCCATGGTCCTGGGTTCATTTTTCTCCCAGCACTTGGTGGTCCTCCCAGGAAGGACACAGAAAGTTGGGAATGGAGCAGGACTACACCCTGGCTCCTCTTTGTTTCCATGTCCTGGGGAACAAGGGAAAGATCATTATCCTAGGAAAACATTGCTTTTTATACAGAGAGCCAGGATTTTCCGTCTCTGATATAAAATCAGCTATATGACCTTTCTTTTTCACACTGGTCCATATTCTTCTGGGTAGGAAGTCTGCCTTTTATCTTGCAAAGGTTTCTTCTGAGCACTGTAAGAAAATACAAAGTCCAGGTCTCTTCCCCAACAGGTTTTAGCTGCATTAAAAAAACCCAAACAAACAAAAAAAAGACCCAACACTTTGGGACTGTTTCTTCTAAGTATCAGGAAAAGGAAAAAAAAAAAAAAAAAAAAAAAAAAGAGACACGATTTTAACTGTGGAAATTTTCTACACAGTTCAAAAGGACTGGTTTATTTTGGTGGATCAGGATGTAACGTTTGCACCCACATGTCCTCCTTGGGAGCAGACAGAGAACAAACTGTGCAGGTGTAGGATGTGTTGTTAGTGAGTTGCTGGAAAGCACTTGGCACAAAGGGTCTCTTGGAACAGCCTGGACAGAAGAGAAGTTAATGTGTGGCCAAGAGAGGGATCCTGGAGCAGATTTCTCCTGCAGCGAGCTGTAACAAGGCTATAATATCAATAATCTGCATGTTAATGAGCCAGAAATCTTCAGATTAAAGCTTTCCCAAGTGAGCTCTGAGACAGCTTTATTGCTGTCAAGTAGGACAGTTTTCTTAATACTCTTTGATAGCTTTTTTCCCCTATCTGAATCATGGAGAGGTCCTGACCTCGAAATTAATCCTTTTTTTTTTTTTTTCCAGAAAGAGAAAAAAAAAGTTACTTATATATATTTTTTGTGCTGTTGCCATCATAATCTTTGCTGTTATGAGGATTTTTGTACCTATGGAAAAGAAAAAAAAAGAAAAACAATGTAGAGCTAAATATTAAAGGTCAATGTTGAATTTTGAAGTTACTTCTAAGCTTCACATTTTTTTCTTTCATGCTGTGACAAACAAAAAACCTCTGAATGCTTTGAAAAACAAAACCATGTCCAATTCTGCATTTTCTCACTGTAAAAGTTAGGTTTTCCATTCTAATCTCTTTCTGATTAGCAATGACCAGGGAGTCATAAGCATTGAAATTTAAATTTCAGGATGAGAATACCCTTGAAGATATAGCAGGAAAATCTCATTTTCAAAGCCCACATCATTCTTCAAAAAAGTCATAAATTTCATTTGTGAAACTTCATTCAGAGTGCACTCTAGGCAGTGGTAATGGTGTGCCCTGGACTTGGACACAGACCACACATAAATAAAACAATCCATGTCCAAAGTGTGCCAATCTCAATAGTCAAAGTGGACAAACATAAGTTTATTCCTTACCATTTAATGGTACTAATGAGGTTTAGAAAGCAGGTGCAGGGCTTCCACTGGTGGGGTGTGTGGGGTCTTTATAATACTTGAATGCATAAAACCCACCCTGGAGTTTCCAAAAGCTGGTTATTTTATCCCAAGTTTAGGACACTGTCCTTGGGTGTTGGAACCCTGGGCACTGAGAATTTCAGGCTTTCTGTGCTGACAGACACTGACCCCCAAGAAAACCCTCCATTGACTTGAGGCCTTGGAAAAGTTTTCCAAAATTGAGTGACAGCACTGGGATTGTGGGTGTGTAGTTTGAATAGAAGTGTGTGATATCACAGGGTGGAAAACCTAGAGTTTAGAATATAGTAATATATATAAAGCAAGATGGAGGTTTTAGGGTAAAGCTGAGTCCTTCTTTTTCACCTTCTTCTTCATGGGTCTGGGTGGTATTTTGTAATTGAGTAGAAAAATCCACATTGCAGCCCACGGGTGGTTGGTTATTGGGTTAAAAGTAAAAATAATTGGACTGTTTATCCTTAAAAGGCCTCATAGAGAAAGAGATAGAGGCCATTTTTACTTTGTTAGCTAGAAGTTCTGTAGAACTCACAGCTTGTGAGACTGTAATGTAGATAAGAATTAATAAACATCTGAGTCCAAACATGAAATACTGTCTTGAGCATTCAATCCTGACTCTGCAACAGCTGGGTTTGGTGCCACCTCCAGGGAATATTCACAACCTGAGGACTCCATGCTGAGGGGTGGATTTGCCATCATCTATCAACAAGCGCACAAGATCACCACTCACACCCATCCTCTCTGTAACTGCCTGGCTTCCAAAACTGCTTCCTGGAGCACTGAATCCTGGCTATGGCCACAGATGGAATACATCCCAGCTCTGCTTCTTGTGCACAGGTACTGGATTAGCACATCTCATGGTGTTTTGTCTTTTTACTCCAAGTAACCAAGAACAAGCACAGTTAATTACTGTCTCTGTACTCAAAGTAACCAGGCACAGTTAATTATTTTTAAAAGCTCATTACAACAGCAATTCCAATTCTTTTCAGACAAGTGAGGCAACTGAGGAGTGAAAGCTGAAAATTCCATTTTGTCTTATTCACAAAGCACGAGCTCTGCTTCCTTAGCAACCCTTTGTGACCTGTGAACTTGGAGAGACAGTAGAAATGGAGTTCTGTTCTTGTGTTGTTACAGGATTCCAAACCTGTGTGTGAGACTTTTTTTTAACTGTCTAGCCTCTGGTAAAATAAACTGGAGTAATGCAACTCCTTAGAAATGGAAACAATTAGTAACATCTGGATAACTTGAATACAAGGTACTGTATCTGCAGTTTTCTGCAAACTTTAGCAATCTATTGCATTTAATAGGCTGTGTAACAATTTCTCTTGTCAGAAGTATATTGAAACTGCAAGAAATATCCCACATCCTAGTTAAGTGTCTAAAATAGTCAGACATAATGAGGAAAAAAACCCCTGTACTATGTGAAACAGAAGGCTGCATCACAAGAAGAGGAAAACTTCATTATTGGCCCAAATTATCTCTTAGAGGCAACTTCAGAAAGACTAAATATGAGATTAATTTATATCACACACTTTGCTCTTCTAGTATCACCCCAGAAATACCTACATACATAACCTAAGTGATATAAAAATAAATCTAAACTGGCATCCAGGTTGGTTGGTATGAGCCCATGTGGGACAGCAGCGTGAGGTCAGGTCTGGAAGCCCAGGAGCTCTCCCAGATGTCAATATTTGTGTGCAGCCTGGAGATGAGGCAAGTTTTCATGGAGATGTGCCGAAGGCACAGACTGGCAAGCCTAGATGTGTCTTGACCTCTCTGGCTTGAGCTACAGCTGGGTTACCCTCACCTCCTGCCACATTTCTAGTGAAAGCTGGAACAGTTTATTTTTGTTCCTGGAAATATGGAAAAAATATCTGACTTGCCTGTCTATCAAGGCCAGGTTGGATGTGGCTCTGAGCATTGAGGTGTAGTGGAAGATGTCCCTGTCCCGTGACAGGGAGGTTGGAACTGGATGAATTTTAAGATCCTGTCCAAACCCAGGGCATTCTATGATTCCATGATCTATGACCTTCCTTTATTTTCTACCTTCTACTGCTCCAAAATCTGCCTTCAGAGGCATCCAAGGTACAGACTGTCTCAGTGGTTTAAAAGTTACCAAAGAGATGCTGTTACCTGGATCCAAAATAGTGTCACTGTGACCTCTGGAGCTCTTGGATTTAGATTTTCCAAGATTCAGGTGATTAGAGTCCTTTTTGCCCTCCTGAAATCTTTGGGCCAGATGCAAGAAAGAGATGGAGGCTTCAAGCTTCTGTTTTTTCAAGGTCTATCATGTTGTTTATTATTTTCTTATCTCACAGTTCTCTCTGTGCCCAGCGAGATCTGTCCTGAACCTCGGCCATAGCAAAACTGCCTGCCCCTGGGCAGTCTGAGCTCCTTTGTACCCCTTC
>VZSR01000920.1:10346688-10367361 GCA_013398615.1 Brachypodius melanocephalos
GTGCTCTTGAACAAATCTCAAATTTCCCTTGCTCAGTTCCCAAATTGATTGGCCAGAGTTTCCTGAGCTCCCAGGCCAGCCAGAGAGATGCCCTGGGTTCCAACAGAACACTGCATGGCTCGATGTCTAAACCTGGATATCCCTGATGAATGTGTGCAAAACTGGACTCCCAGGGTTGTTTCTGCCCACATTTTGGTTTTTTACTCAAGCTCTGGCAATTCTTGCACGCCTACTGTGCTCTAACATCTTCAACATGCCAGATTTAGAGTGATGAAAGAGTGGGGATGTGCTGGGAATGTGAGATAGGAGCAGAGGCTAAAACTTGACTTTCTCTACTGGTTTACTCCATCATATGATCCCATCCACTTGTAAATGTTGTTTTTCTCAGTTTTGACTGGTTTCCAAACCCTGTTAGCTCTCAAGCAGCTTTAGTTTTATCTCAGCCCATTGTGGAAGGCAGCAGGAAAATGTGGTGGTTTGTTTCCCTGGAAATGCTCTTTTGCTGCTCTGCTCAGGCATTAATATTATGTGTTACAGCTGTTTAAAAATTCAGTGGTAATTATGCACTCCAGCAGAGATGACTTCATCAGGATGAGGGTAGAATGCTGCTTTTTTAGCTCATGTCAGGGCAGGGAGATCTCTCCCACATCACATTTATTCTGGGAATACAGCTGCAGGCAGGCCAGGGCTGCACCTACACCTGGCCCTGGCTCAAGACAGCACTGGCCCTTCATCAGAAGGGATGAACTGCAGCTCCTTCACAAGCCCAACTGTGCTTTTCAATTTAAACATTTCCAGTTATAAATTCAGCAAGAGGTCTACTAAATGGCCGTAGCAGTCTTTTCCACCATAATTTCTTCAGAAATTCACTCATTTAAGCCCAGAATTGATGACATTGCGGTATAGATCCGCTAATTTATTACCCAATTATTGACTCCTAACTGCTCTCAAAGAGAGTGGTCCAACTTACTAAGAGAAAAAACGGTTTTTATTGCTTTTATCACAAGCAAAAGACCATTAAACATCTAACCAGAAAGGCAGTCTTTCCCCTGTAGACAAACTGATGGGATACAGACAAAATGTAATGCCAGTGAAGGAAGCCAGTGCACTGCCTAATCCTGGGCTTCAGGCAGCTTGCTGTGATTCATGAATTCACTCTTGCCTTCCAAACCCCATTTGTTTCTTTAATTTTCAAAAGTTTTGAAGAGCCTTTTTCTACACCAGCTAACTGAGATTGCAGGGAGGCATTGATTTCCTCCTGCTCCCCTTGGTAAGAAGTGTTGATTTAG
Source organism: Brachypodius melanocephalos (assembly GCA_013398615.1). NCBI lineage: Eukaryota > Metazoa > Chordata > Aves > Passeriformes > Pycnonotidae > Brachypodius > Brachypodius melanocephalos. The sequence continues at coordinate 10,347,978 of VZSR01000920.1, forward strand.
CACAAGCATCGTGCTGATGGGGCAGACTATCAGCTATAGAGCTCTGGAGAATTCCAGGTCTTTAGCACAAAGAGCGTCCTGATGACTATAAAATCATATTTTGGATAACAAAACCCTTCCCAGCAAACCAGTGCTCCTGCCAGTCAGGGTATGTGCCCCATCTGTGCAAGCTCTGCTCAATTTGAAGCACTCAAGAAGAACAGGCTCACTGGCTGTCACATTTTCAACATGTTTTCTCAGTTATTCCATCAACCCCCAGCCAGTGGTGGAGAATATTGGCAGACACCAATCAATTCCTGAATAATACCAGCCTTTCCCCCTCACTTGCTGAACTTCATCACCCAGCTTCAGGGTGTGTGATGCACTGCAGCTCTCATCAGTGGAGTGAGAAAAATATCTCCATGCAGTTGTTGAAAATCTGGTTTATCCTGGCACCTCAATGAACTTGTCGAGCCTTTGCACCATCACAGGGGCACAGACACGGTGCTCATTTTGAGGTCACCGTTCAGTGGTGACAAGCTCTTCTTCAGTACCCCAAAATGCATCTGTTGCCTCCAGGCTTTGCAGTGTCCAGCTGCAGCATCCCCAAGCAGAGGGAGTGTTGCAATAAAGACAGGAGACAACAGGGTCAGGGAGTGATCAGACAGGTTCAGCTCATGCCTTAGGTTTCTATTTTAATAAGTTAATTTTCTGTCTAACTGTTCTGCAGGAGGGCCATTATCAAATCAGCTATTTCTTGGGGATAGTCACAACAGTTATTGTAACTTCCACATTATTTGGGAGACCTCACTGTGCCTGAAAGATCCCCAGGGGAGCAGGCACCCCAATACAAGAGCTCCAGAAAACTTGGACAAAAAGATATTCCTGACTGCCTAGACATTTTCTGGATAAGAACAGCAACGTGTCTGCCCCGTTTGCTACAATAATTATTGCTTCAAATCAATAGATTAAACTTAGGCTGCAGAGAAGCAAAATCAGGCTTCTAGTCCAGCAGCCTGAAATGGGGCAAGTGATGGAGCTCTGAAGCTCTGCAGTAACAGCAAAGTGGCAGCAGCCCATCCCTGCACCCAACAGAGCAGGGAGACCCCTCTAGAAAGGGGTGACCCTTTTTCCTTTGGCCATTCTGGTCTGTCTGGAGTGTCAGTGAAGGTGTGTGGAGGTTGAACCTGTCTCTTTGTGCAGGAAGCTGAAGGCAATTCAGGCTTTGGCAGAAGCTCTGGGGTGATTCAGCCCTTCCTCCCCTTGGGCTCCCACTGTCACTGTCCATTTTTCCCACTCCATGTCCTGGGTTTATGAATATAATTTTGATGATAAAAATAATGAGGTAGCTAGATTAAAAAAAAAATGCAAATCTGACACAAGCAGTGGAGCACTGGGAAAATTGAAGCGGATGAAGGGCAGGTGAGACCCTGCTGGGTCCCTCATCCCTCCTTGTCTTTGCTCTGGTGTGGCAGAGCTGCCAGCAGGGACTCAGCCTGGATCTGTTCCTCCAGACCTCCTGGCTGCCTGCAGAGTGCTGCAGAGCCATGGCCAGCTGTGATTGCAGCACCTCCTTTCAACAGTGGGGGTTTTTTTATCAGCTGAAGGTTATTAATCCCAGTGGTTTGTTATACTGGGCTCCACGGGCATATTAAATACAACACAAGCCATGGACAGGAATGTGGGTTTTTAAAATGGAAGGGAAAAGGAGTTGGACTACATTTTTTGGAAGAAAACAGGTGATTTTCCTGGCTCATGACATGGGTTTTTAACAATTTTATTGCTGTGTTCAAAAGAAAGAAACCCTTAATTGGTGCATGGGCATACAGCTCCAATAAATCCATTGCAGTGCTAATGACCTCAACACTTCTGCTTGGGGTTACTTCCAGGCCTGTAGGTGGATCCCTCAATGTCCACAAAGTCCTGAAAATCAACAACTCAGCCAACTTTAAAGTGCAGAGGCTGTTAACAGTGTTGTGAGGAAAAAGAAGGAGGTGGGAGTTGATGAAGCCTGTCTTGTTGAGCCTGGTTGATGTGTGTGCTCTGCTCTAATAGCAGGACTAAGGAGAGGAAATGTCAGGTCTGGAGAAGTCATTCCGGCAGAGTCAGCTCTCTTAAAACACAGAATAAACCCCTGAAACTGTTAAAAATCAGGATGGCTGGTCCTTACTTTGGGATGCTGTGTACAAACCTCTTATCTCTGCTTGCAGCTCCAAGGAGATGTTATTCACAATGACCTCTGAGAACACAGACGTAATAAAAGTCATGATGCTCTCACTGAAGACAAAGAACAAAATGCACCTATTTATGGAAGGCAAACTTTCATAAGCACGGATGGGAACACTGTGAGCACCGTAAACGTTCAGACTAAATTGTACTAAAACAAATCTTCCTATTGTAAGTGACATTTTAAACATACTTCTCCTGAAAAATTTCAAGCAATGAATAATGGAGCTGAATCAGATGGAGTACAAGGCATCCTGTAGCCAGTGAGTGGTCAAATTTACTGTCTCACTCCTGATCTTTATTTTTTGTTTATTGAAAGCTTCACCTGCAATGAATGTGACCTCATGCATTGAAGAAATGAAAAGAGAGAAAGAAGCTTATGAGCCATCCAGGGGAAAAAAGATTTGTTAACATAAAACTTTCATTAAACAACAATGAATAATGAATTTGCTGGTGTTTACACTGAACAATTTCTTAGATGCTGTTTTCCTGTTCCCTGCTGGGGAAAATCAGCTTCCATTTTTACAAGAAATAAAGAGTACCAGTCCAGAGGGAGGTCCTGACACACACTCCCTCTCCCCTTTCAGACTTGATTTTGAGCCCTGTTTAGTGAAGAGAATAAGGCCATGAGCTGGTTTCTGTTCCCATTACTATGATCAAACCTAGAAAATGTCCTAAATTAGGACCCCAAAGTCCCCATGCCTGGCCTCATGGTCTTATACTGAGGCCACAGTCTTCGATTTTTTTTGTCCCTTGCTTACTTTCTGGTCCCTAAAGCACTTTTTTGTTATCATACCATGCCATAACTTCGACAGGAAGGGTTGGTTATTTTTTGGTGGCTGTGAGGGGCCAGGAATCACGGGCACAACCACAGCCTGTGACTGCTGATGGTTCCCTCTCTTTTGAGGGCTCAGATGAGAGAGCCTGGCTTGAGGGAAGGGAGGTGCATCCCTGGGACTTGGAAGTTCCTGAAGAAGATGTGAAATCAAAGCTGCTGTGGCTGAAGAGAAAATGGAGATTTGCCTCTTTCTCCACAGAGATCAGATTCACTGATGGAAGAGGAAAACATCTTGCCCAACAAATATGCTTAAAGAAAAGAGCTGCTGCCCATTTACTCAGGAACTCAGTGACTGAAAAGGCCAAAATATCCATTGTCCCCAGTGTGGAGTCTATCCAGGAAGGCTGAGCCCCTGGAAAAGGCAGGAGTGAGGGAGAGATCTCTGCAGGTGCTGCTTCCTCTTCCTTTGGTCCAAAAACCTCCTTATTCTGGGGAGGAGATCCAAAGGGAGCGGGGCTGGACTCTGCTCTGGAGGAGTTTTCTTTTCTCTGTGGCTGTAGAGCCTGTGTAGCACCTCATTGTCACTCCAGGTCACCCCAGGAGAGGAGCAGCCAGGTCGCCTTCCTTAAGGGAAAGCATTATTGAAAATGTCACAGGAACTCCTTGTCGAGCATTTCTCCATTTGATTTGTTTTCACAGAATTTGATTCAATTTTCCTTCCATTTAAAGGATAATAAATATTCAGAGTGATGATATTCTGACTCTCTGGATCAGGTTATTGTTACCAGTCCTCCAATTGCCAGGTTTTGATGGCATCTTAGCACTCCATTAGAAGAAATCCTGATCTGTTCCTTTCACAGCAAGACGACCCAAATATGCTTTATAAGTCCTGATATTAATGAGGATCAGTTTTGAGCTGGAATCAATTAAAATTCTTTTTTTTTTTTCATTTCATTACCATATGCTGGCAAATTCAGAAACCTACTGAGCTGCTAAGAAGACCACAGTGATGATATCTTTAAGCAACTTTGATGGTAAACTGAAGATAACAATACCCTCGCTTTAAGATTCAATCAAATCTCTTGTTAAAAGATCCCTTGGGCTATGACTGATTTATTGGAGAAAAGTTTGAGTTCCTTTTGAGTCATATGGGAGAGTGAGGCTCATTCAGTTGATTGAGTTAACTTAGTTAATCTGTTACCTTAATTTCAGCAAGGCTGCATTTCAGGAGCATCAAAAGCCCATGAAAAAGCGATTTCCTCTGTGTTTCACATATTAAATCACACGCTTCCAAAAGAGTTAGAGTCACTGCAATAGGATAACAGCAAATTTTGAATATTTGTTAGAGGGTTGGGGATTTTCACTAACAAATATGTAGACGAGTATCCTTCAGAGACTATTTGTTTTAGAGAAGGGGACAAACAACAGACTGATTTGTCTGACTACATCCAGTCTGCAATGTTAGTGCTGGAGTCAGCACCAAAGGGACTTTTCCTTGCAAATCACTACAAAGAAAGATTACAAGACAAATCTTGACTTTGTCATGATCATAGGATTGTGTATTCATCTTAACCAGTGCTAATGTATTTTAATTTTAATGTGTCAGCACTTGGTGAGAAGGATAATGTAAACACACAGCCTGGAGGCTGGAGCTAGAGAAGCATGGAAGGAGTTTAACACTGAGTGATGGGCTCCCAGGAGCAGGAAACCACTTCCAGTTCAGATGCCAGGATCCTCATGGAATCAGGAGAGAATCTGTCCTTGAGCCATGGGGTGCACTGGTGCTGTGAGATAACAATAATTAAACAAGTCCAGACGCAAAAAAAGAAAAGGATAGTGATTCCATAACCAGCAGAAAAACCTTTAGCAAGTGAAGTGAAAAGCCCTGTTAAGGCAGTCCAAGGAAAAATAATAGGGAAGGTTGTGAGAGGCAATTTGATATATGTGTGAAACTTCACAGCAACAAAAACTTAAAAGGCATCAGAAGTAATATTTACCACACTTGGGGACATCCAGAAATGAACAAGCTATAATAGCATCACACAGGGAAAACAAAGTCATTGCAAGAAAGCTGAATGGGTGCTGGAGAAGGTGAATCACAGTATAAACAGATACCTGCAAAGCTGAGCTTTTCATAGTAGGGAAATATTAACTATGCTGGGATGTCACCATTTTCTCAGAAGGAAGCTTGAAAAGGGGGCTAGGTGGCAAAGTTTGTTGGTAATGAAAAAATACTTAATACAGCAAATCTAGATCTGACTGTGAATGACTGCAGAAAGCCTTGGTATACACTGAGCAGAATTCAGCACTGATATGTGCAGTGTAGTTAATCTGAGAAAAAAAAATTCAGCCATGCATATACTGTTCTTGGCTCTGAACTAGCTGTTACAGTCAAGAAGTAAATCTTGGAGTTGCTTCTGTAAGCTCACTGCTCAGCAGTGGTCAAAAGGGCAAACAGGCTGTTAGGAATTATTAGGGAGAAGAGTTGAGAGCCAGGCTGAAAACACTTTTAACCATCTGTATAAGTGTCTGGTGCAGACATATTCTGAGGACTGCACACACAGGGTTAGTCCTTTCCTCATCACATAAAAAGGAGAAAGTTTGATCAGAGAACAGCCTGCACAGGAGGAAAGACCAAACAGACCATGATTGGCTTCAGAAAGAGGCAAAAGGGAAAGGCATATGCTAAAGCAGGATGAAGTTATTACTGGGATAGACAAAGGGAATGAGGAAGGACTGTTCTCTGATGCTGATCACACAGAAATGAATGGGGCTTCAATGCTGAGGCATCAAGCAGCAGTTTTGAAACAAACTGGAGAAGATTGGGGTTTTTTTTCCCACAGGGTCCATAATTGAAGAAGGCATTTGTTGCTGAGAGAAGCTGCAGAGGCCAAAATGCAAATGGATTCTGGAAGGAATTAGCTAAATTAAGGCAGGTCCAGGGGTGCTCATTAAACAGGTCAGTCTCTGCATGACCTTCAGCTCAGGTACTCTCAAGGCACTGACTGCCAGAGAGGCTCTTGGTTAAATACCAGCCTGTGCTTATTATCACCTTCCCCTGGGTATCTCTGACTGGGTACTTTGGGAAACAGGTTTGAGGCTGGCTGGGCCTGCACCAGGCTGCTCATTATTATATCCTTATGTTAACAAACTAAGCAATTAGTGCACTCCTTGAGGAGCAATCTCTGTCCCAGTGAGTGTGTCCTTGATTCAGCAAGTCACGTGTGCTATTCCTGGGCATTCCCAACCTGTGAACCCTGTGGAGGCAAGGGTGACCACATTCTATATGTGTTTGATGTTATATATCCCACTACAGACTCACTGCCTGGTGTCAGAGGAAAGATGTTTACAGTATAACACTATAAATGGAAAAGTTGCTCCCTGCAGTCAGAACTCCTGTGTATGCTAAACGAGAGGCAAGGATGCAGAAATGTGGATGGATTACAGTGGATACAGACACACCAGCTGCTTTTACATTTTTTTATGTTTTAAAATGTATCAGCAGACTAAGACAGTCTCTGAAAATTTACAGCTTCCCAACAAGCATCTATTATCAGTTTAACATAAAATCAGTACTTACACAATATGTCAAACTGCTCTGTGGCGTTTACTTATGTTATGCTAATATGTTCCAGAAGATGGAATCAAGGTATAACAGCAGGTCCTCCCTGGCAGTTGTTCCTCAGGCAAAATTCTAGTGATATTACATGATGGAGGAAATCCCTGAGTAGATGAGCTACATGATAAATCATTGAGAGTGTGAGGAATTACTTGTAGCATTTAGCAATAAAGCACAGCACTGTCAGCGTTGTGTAAGGCAGAATCTGATTTCAATAGCAGTAATTTAATGTGCAAGAATATAACTGTGTGCTTGTCTGTGTGCTTCGAGGGAGGGAAAGAAGGGGATGGGATAAACAGTATTCACACCTGCCAAGAGCAGCTGCTGCTTCTTCTTCTGGAAAAATTCATGCAGAGTGAAGCAGATCTCTGTACAAGAGCACAGGGATAAGCAGATATAGGTACAAGTAAGTATTGAAATAAGGGGGCAATAAGGAAGGAAGTGGGAATGCTGAGATGGGCCCAGGATGTTCCACTCCAAAAGTGTGGAGTTTTTGCCCAGCTTCTTCAAGCTCCCTGTGTTTCCTCTTAAAAGAGGAGCTGCCCTGAGGACATCAGAGACAAGGTTTGGCTGAGGAGCAGTCCTGGCAGAAAAGGTTTGGCAGAGGAGTATTTGTATCCTTTTATGCAATTTTCTCCTTTAAAAAAAAAAAAAATGGTGTACATTCTCCTTGTCTTAAACTAAAGACATAAGGGTTTTCACCACCCCCAGAGAGAGCAAAACACTTCATTTCAGGTGGGACAAAAAATGTCAGGACCCTTAAAAATGAAATAATTTCAAAGACACAAAACTCTTCAAGAATGTATATTAATTTTGAGAGATTCTTACCCAGCCAGTGCATCCTTCAAATCACTGTGGCATAGGTAATGAAGTGTTTTACTGGTGTTCACACAGATCTAGTGTTCTGCTCAGACTTCATAGAATCACAGGATCATTAAGGTTGGAAAAGTCTTCCAAGACCATCCTGTCCAGCCTCTGACAGATCACCTCCTTATCAACTAAACCAGAGCACTAAGTCTGGCCCAGTTAATTCAAGATTTACTTCCTTAGGCTGATGCTGCAAAGGGCAAAAAAAGACTCCACAGCAGCTGCAGGGATTTTCCACGATGGTGACTGCCCCATGGAAGCATGAGTTGGCATTTTGATTACTTTAACAACTGTATCTCTGTAAGACATGCATGTTTGTTGTTTAAACCACCAAAGACTAATTCTGAATAAAACCCAAAATTGCCTTACAGGCATGGTTTGCATCAGCATCATCACCAGCAGAACCATCAACAGGACATGACTCAAGAGATCCTTAACACAGGGGAAGAATAACACCTTCCATCCAGGACTTCTGGCACTCCATCAATTAGCAGGCAAACACTGCAATTTACAGTAATTCCAAGCAATTCAGTTTGCTAGTAATGACTTGTTACTCAAATTCAAACCACAGAACCCCTGCCTTATTAAAGCAAAACTATAAAGTTCAGCAGACAAAGCCAAACAGACCACAACATCAAAGGCCTTTTGAAGATTAACACATTGACTAAACTGCCAGAGATTCATTTAGAAGCAAATGACACAGATGTTCTTTGCATCTCTTTAATATTAAATTGATCAGAATATGGTCTTCATTTACAATGCTTTTTACTTCCTGACTTAGGTGTGTAGATGGTTGGATCAATTTTTTGGATAGGATGAATTTTTTTTTTCCAGGATAAAATTTTTGGGGGTCACGGTCTAGACACATTTAGAGAAAATCTTCTGAATCTCAAATGACTCATTTGGAAAATGTCCTGCAAGTGAGAGTTATGTTTGCTGAGGCACAGATAGAAAAAGCTAGTGAGAACTGTTGCAGCTGTGTTATATAAAAGGAAGAGACAATTTAATGGAAAATTTCATACTTTGCAGAAATTTGATTGCCTATTTTCTCTATGTAGATATCTTATTAGAGCAGCTACAGCTGCTGCACTGAAGGTATATTTTCACCAATGATGATCAGAATGGGAGTGCCAGAGCAGTGTGTGGAATTTAACATTTTATTCTGTTGCAGAATTACGGCAAACATTTACAAATCTCTCAGTTGTTACTTTCCTTTTATTAGACAGGAGTGAGAATTTGCTCCTTATGGCTGCTCTCTTTTGGCCAAGGGGCACAGAGTGTTTATTCACGCCACAGCCTTAACAGGTTGGGTGTAATGGCAAAGAAACCATGAATTAAGTTTGTCTGTCTAACCTGCTAGTTTTACTGAATGCAGGATAAACTGATTCCCTTAGCAGCAAAAGTGTAGACTGTCCCATATCATTCTCCCCTTTTTATCTCCCTTCTTCATCAGGATAAAGAAAAATATTAGATCCCTTTAAATTACATCATAACCCTACAACCTCCTTTTTCAAAGATCTCTTTATTTATTATTAGCAGTAGAGGTAAATAGGTCATAAATTCTACATCACAGGATTTCTTAGCTTCCTACCTGTGAGAGTTACTTTGCTTCACAGAGGCCAAAATAATTCCAGGACTGCTGTCAAGTGGTTTATGTTCTGCAATTTGGAGTTTATTAGTGTTAACAGGATAATGTTATTTACTATTTGTGGGGTACAAAGTCCTGCAGGCTAAACATTGTTGGGCTACAGTGGTTTGATAGGCAAAATAATTTAGAAGTCCTGTCTACATATTCTTGATGGAAGTTTGCTTGGCTTTCACAAAAACAGAATTATTGTAAAGCAAGAGATTTTTAGGAGTATTTAAAGTGAAGGGCCCTCTTTTCCTTCAAGTCTATGAATAGTTCTTCAGCTTGAGTCAATCTTGAATATCTCAGCATTTTGAATTGTTCTTAAATACCCACAAGGTGAGCCCTGTTGCTCTTGAGACCATTGGGTGAGTATCCCAGCTGAAAGGCACAACAGCTGGAAACAGATGATGTTGGCCTGTCTGCAGATGAGTTGTTGGCAATTTTGCTAGGCAGAGGTTATTTCTCTCTCTATTCAGGACAGTCTAGTGATGCATCATCTGAAGATGACTTTCCTTCGGAGCAGTAGCGTGGAACACATCCACTGACATTCCACTTTCTGGTTTTGTAAAGGCCTGGAACTTCCTTTTTTTCACACTGGATTCCATCTTACCCCACTCACAGTCTCACCAGCCACAATGCAAGGGGCTCCACTGCCTCAGCCTGCTCTGGAAATACGGCAAGGGGTCTCACACCAAACTCTCCAGAACTGCTGCCTGCACAGCCTAGCAGGAGGGTGAAATATCACCTTCAATGAAACAAATTGGTGACAAACACTGGCTTAAGTGTGTCCAGGATTGCAGGAAATACTGCATTAATAACCTTTTTTGCCCTGAGTTCCCACCACATGTCATGGTACCACTCCAGGTGACCCTTGCAGAAAGAGATGAGGTGGCACAGAAGCAGGTGGAGAAATGTTTCTCCAAACACTCTGGTAGGTAAACTTGTAAGTAATTTATTTCCCCTGCCCACAACTCATGAAACCACTATAATTTAAAATTCCCATTCCTGCTGGGTCCAGAGATGGCTTTATAACCACATAAAATTCTGGCAAATGGAAGAGCCACAGTTTAAGCAACGGACTACAGAGTCCATCTTCACAGCATGTTATTTTTTATGAAAAGGAGCTGATTGTGTAGCAAGTAATTTAAGACAATCTTCTTAAGAGAAAGTCCCAGCTTCTGTGACTGGGATTGTACAGCAGCATCCTTGGAATTGCTGCTGTTATCTCAGAGCATTACTGGGAAAGCATTGTCAGCAACAGGGTCAAAGAGCTGGTTTAAAGCTGTTTTGCTGGCAAAATCTGAGCACAGCTCGCTCTTTTAGCAAGCAGATGTATGGTGGTATGGAGAACCATGTGACAAGCAAGTGAGAAGAAAACAAACAAAACCAAAACATTTCTGCCTCCCGAATGCGTTTCCAGTTGGAAATTCAGGGTGCTTAGCAAAATAACTAGAGGAAAACAACAACAACAACAACAACAAACCAAGCCAAACCAAACAAACAAAAAACCAACCCTCAAAACAAACCAACCCCCCCCAAACTGAAACAAAAAACCAGCAGATTAACACAAGGCCATCACACCAGGCAGGAGCAGAGCCTGTGCTGTTCCCAGCTCCGTGACTGCAGTGGTTCTGAAGCAAGACACAGAGTTTGTACTGTTCCCTGTATTTGGGTGAATTTCAGCCTCAAGGGGTCATTTATAATGAGCATCTTATTGGGTCAATCCTGTCTTTTCTGCTTGTTCAGTGGCAAGACAAAGCGTGAAGCAGGTCATCGTGGATTTGGGCACTGGGGTTTGCTGTAGAATCAGAAAGATAAGAGCTCTTACCTTATCTCATTATTTAGCATACTCAGTCACTCCCCTCCCTGCAGTACCTTCATGATGTCTCAGTTTCCCTCTCCAGCTGGGCTCTCCCAGTCTGGGAAGGTTGGACAAAACCATGTCTATTCATGCTTTGCTGCTGCTCGCAGTGAATGGCCAGACAAGGTCCCTGAGTATCCCACTGCTTTTATCTTCACCCTGCTCTGATCTCCAGGAACTCCTCCTGCTCCCAGGATCTTTAGCAAAGATGCTTTTCATTCCAGATCCCTCTTTTCTCTCCTATCTTCTTCTGGGGAACCCTTAGTTTCACTCATCTTTCTATCCATAGTCCCAAGTCCCTGTTTTCCCTAACCTAAATGACCTCTGCAGAAGCACAATACATGATCAACCTCCTCACTGGTGCCTCTGTCTTCATTAATGGGAGGACTCATGACATGGAAGATTTTTCAGTCCAGAAACAATTCAAATTCAGAATCTGCCTGTCGATCTAATAAAGCAAAGTTTAACTCCAGTGGCTCTGAATCCAAAACCAACAGCTGAAACCAAACCCCAGAAGAAAGTGAATCTCGCCATCGAAATTTTGATTGCAAGCTAGTGTTAGACCTTTTAGTTACTGTGAGGTTAATGGTATCTTGCAAATTCCAGTGTTTCTGCTTCCTAACAAATGAACTAAATTAGTAAAAATTATCCCTTCCCTGTTTCTGCTATCCTAAAGAAGTCATGTATCCTGCTTCCAATTAAATTAACTCCTTTTGATGAAGCTGTACATGATCAGCACCCAAATGAGCTTCAATCTATACAAAGATTTAAGACCACAAGTGGAAGTGTTTACAGATTTCAAAGATAGAGAAGTGAGCTGCAAACTCAGACTGGGGACAAGTACAAGCCTACCTGGTTAAGAAGCAAGCTAAGCTGGGTTTTGATGCACAGTGCTCCTTTGGAGCTTTCTGAGCTCACCCTATAGATCCCATCTTCACTGAGAGTGAACTGAAAATGTTTCTGTCTAAATCTGCTTATCTCAAAGATAAATCACCTGGATATGCATCCTGTGACTCAAGAGAACAGCACACTGTCTTGACAAGATATTTAAAATAGATTGTGTTTCCCAATATAGCTGAAGGCTCAGAGCAGACAACAGATTTGGCATGTTCTTTGCTGAATTCACATGAGTCCTTACAAACATGCCACACAGACAATCTGTGACAGAGCTATGTTCACAAAGCTCTATCCATGGTGTCCATAGCTGGTGGCATAAAAGGAGCTCAGTTTTCTTTGGGTAGAGAAAAGGGATAGAAAGAAACAGAATAAAATGGGAAAGGAAATTATTCCTGGGTGTCCATACCAGCATTTGCTGAGATTGGTCTCTCCAGTATAGCAAATTAACATGACAATGAAGATGATTTTTTTTCCCCACTGTGTCTTCTTCCTAGTCAGCCAGAAAAATGTAGTAATACCATGTGTTTTTCACAGCTCAGAGTCTCTATTGTTTTCTCCCCTTTTGGTGTTCTCACTGTTGATTGCAGAGTGCTTTAATCAGGTACAAGGGTTGCAGCCAAGCCTTGTGCAGGCAGCATTTCTGGGTAACACTTATCAGTTCCATGCTATCAGCCAAGACTTATTTTATTCTCTTTTAAGTGGCAAAGGCCACAAAATGTGAGGCAGGAAAAGGGAAGTGGAAGCAGGGGGCAATTCTCTTGCTATTGAAGTTTTTAGGTGCATGGCCAAGAGAAAAGCCACACAAGAACAACAGTGTGGGAAGAGGCCAAGGCTGTCCCAGGCTGTGAGGGAAGGGCAGCCTGAGGGATGCACATGGGAGGCTCTCAGCAGGACACAAGGGCAGGCACTTTGGGCAGTGAAATAATATCTTGCTTCAGGAAGGAGCATTCCTGGCAGTACCAGTGCCAGGCAAAGTGCTGAGTGGAACCCTTCACCTGATTTTCTCTTCCTTCCCATCCTGTGCCTCTTGCACGCCAGCGGGTAGGAAACACCTCCTGGCAGATGTTTGTGTTGGCAGGACCTTAAGGGCTGTCTCCTCCCGTAGGAATCCAAGGCACTGTGCCAAGTGACACTCAGCATCCTGAGCTGGCAGCTGGGAACATGAGCTGGGAGCTCCAGGTGGGATCTGCTGAGGGCAGCATGGTATGGGACAGGGCACAGCCCAAAATCAAGGTGCAGCAGGTTAGCAGAACACTGGTGAGTCCCAAGTAGGTCTGGGATGTGCAGCACTCCAGGATGGCCACTGTGCACATGGAAAAAAGGGCAGAGAGTGGCTGTGGCTGCACACAATGCTCTGCTGCCCCTCCATTCAGAGGTGGAGGACTGGCAGTACAGGCTGGTGACTGACACAGCATTAGGGCAGGATGCTCAAACAGAAATATAGGCCAAAACACTATCAAATATCCTGCATTAAAGAGCTTAGAACACATTTCCTGAGATATTGATGTAAGCAAAGGTTGATCTTTCCTGGGGTCACTTGCAAGCACTTTCAGAGTTATAATATGCTGATTTTGCACTCTGCTTTAAGACTACAGGGCCTATATTGGGAAACTGGAAGTCAGCTGACCACTTTGCCTCCAACTGCCCCAGGAATAAAGATTTTTGCCTCTTATCTTTTTCCTCCTGACTGTTTTTCTGCTTGGAGGGCCTGCAGAGAGTTCTGCCTGAAGGCTATGGGCCCCTCTGAGCAGTCTGCCCAGGGTGGTACCATGGCAGGTGCAGGTGGGACAGGAGGAAATCTGGCAATTTTCTCCCAGCAACTTGCCCAGCAGGCCAGGTTTGAAGCCCCAAACCTGGGGCTTTGGTGTGCTGAACCAAGCAGGAGAGATTCCCACACTCTGCAGTGCTTCATTCTGATGAATCGGCGTTTCTCACTGGGACTTGGCTCCACCAGAAGATTTCTGGCCAGATTTAATCAGGGAGGCTTGAAAGCCATCCAAAACACAGGCCAGGAAAGGATATAACTACAAAAATATAGCAGCTTTTTCACATTTTCTGAATTGTTCAGTAATTACATTTGTTGGAGATATAATTCAAGCACGATTGTTTAGAGTTGTCCCTGCAACATTTATCAGCTCAGGCACAATTATCTTTCTTTCCTTACAGAATCAGACTGTAATCAGTTCTATAAACCCTCTGAGATATTTGTTTGAAGACAATGTTTTTTGTAGGGAATAGAGATGGTAAAGAAAAGTGTTTTCAAAACTGCAGCCAAAGAGAAAGTCAGTAATCACACAAATGGAAAATACAGATTATTCTAACCTAGTGAAAACAGATCCATGCAGAGTTAATTTTTTTCCTCTCTCCACTTTTTCTTTTTTCTCCCTATATTTTGTCTTGCTAAAGTGCACTAAACTCTGGTGCATTGCCATGGCTCAAACTTTTCCTAAGGATGAGAAGTTATATTGGTTTAACACAATGATTGTATACAAATGCTGTATTACATCAGTACAGTTCAAGTGCTTTGACCTTTGTAATTTTAATGCAGCTGCAGCAGTAAATGCTTTATACTAGTCTGGGAAATGAATACGGGAGAAAGCTGTGACAAACTGTTATGCTGAGATGGCCATGCCCACACCACACTCGGGATTTATTCGTGTGAGCCAGTTGGTAGGAAACATTTCCTGCCTGGCACAGTTACAGTGCTGAAAACCAAGCAAACATTGTCTGTGCATCAGGCCATAAGGATGAAATGTTGTCGAAAGTCTCTGGCTGCTTTGTGCTCCTATAGCAATATATGGGATCCATAAATCTGGTTTAGCAGCCTAATTAATCCGAGCTACAGCAATTTGCATCACTGGGGCTGCACAAGCAGAGCACGAAGTAAATCCACAGCCTGGAGCTGCCTGCTGCCCCTGCCTGTGCTGTCTCTATCCTCGTGTGACTCCGCTGACAGCCCTGCTTCATTCTCAGCTCCCTGTGCCAGGAGAGGAGCTGCTGTGTTTCTTTGCTCCTCAGGCAGACTCCAGCGCTTTTTCTCCCTTCCTCCAGAGAGATGTGGGGCTCAGAGTTTCTGTGAAGGTTTCTGGTCATGTCCAGAAATTTTCCCTGGACTGATTCAAGCCATCACTGGAAGCTGGGGCTTGGTTCAGCCCGTCAGGTCTCACTCCATCCTCTCCATGCCCCACCACCTTCCCTCGCCTGCTCTTCTCCCTCTCCCAGGGAGCTCCAGCCTTCAAACACTGCTGGGGGAGCCTGGGTGCAGAGAGCTGGGTTTGGCTGGAGGGTTTGGCTTTATTTTGACATTGCACTTGCGCTCCTGTCCCTGCTTTGCTCATCCTGGGCTGCTGAGTGTGCTCCCAACCTTCCTCCTCAATGCCTCTGGCTGTACCTCGTGGTGCCCAATCCCTCTGGCAGGCTGTTCTGTGACAAGGAATCACCACTCCTTGGGGGTGATCCTGTGACTCAGGGACATCTGTGGGACGGGGTGAACAAGGACAGAGCCACAGCTGTCCCTGATGGCAGGGCTGCAGCAGAGCTTTCTGTGCCTGGCCCCATGCTGTCAGCCTCTCTGGGGGACAGGAGTGTTTAAGATTAACACAGCAGTATTTAAGATTAACACAGCAGTAATCTTAATCTATTTTTTCCAGAAATAGAACCATACAGAGGATTTATTTCCTCGTTGGTCTCAAAGATAAAGGGACAGCAGAGGCAGCAATGCTAGGCAGCAATGCTAATAAATGGGTCTTAGCTGGAAGAGAAGTATTTGGGTGCCTTGGACTGAGAAACCCTAAGCATCAAGGATGTGACTATTGAGGGTTTGAATTTGCTTCTTGCTAATGTAGGTGAGATCTGTAAAATGCAGCTCTGGATCCTGAGTGTGCACAACAAGGTTGCTCAGACCTCTGCTTGTCTAGAGCCAGCCAACATGGTTAAAGGCACTACTTCATCTCTGTAAGAGTAAATAAAATGATAGATATCTTCAAATCAGTTCTTAAAATCAGTATTTATACAGTGCCATCAGTGGAGAGCTTCCCTGGAAAACAGTCCTTATGCTTTCTCCAGGGAGACAACAGTGGTGGTATAAAACATAGATTTTTAATTAGTGTTGTTTGGCTTCAGTGAATTACTTGCATCAGAGCTACAAAGTTGAGCGGAGATTTGTAGATTCAAGCTGGACTAAAACTAGACAAAATAAGACAAGAGGACCCCATGTTGCAGAGTTAATGAGAATGAAAGATAGTGATTGCAATAATATAGTCAGAAAGTCACACTCAGTGTATTATCACAGCAAGCAGCACTGGTATTCCTATTTTTAGGTTCAGTCCTTTGTGAGGGAAGATTGGCTTTTTGCAAATGGTGTTTTAAGAGAGAAAGAGCAGAGAACTAAAGACAGAGTTATGAAAGCAGGTCCAGGCATTAGGCATTGAGGACAAAAAAAAAAAAAAGCCATTAGCAATAGCCAGAGAAGTGGATGAAGGCCACAGCCAGTGGAAAGGTTTGGGAAAGAAAACAAATCCAGTCTTGCAAAAACAAACCAAACATTTGCTTACAATGAATACATGCTTTGGATATGTTTTTGGACATAAAGTAATTACCAAAAAGCATTTCATAAGAAGGGGTGGCATGAAGATCCCAGTCTGAGGGCTACAACACAACTTTTGTTACTGCTATTCTTATTTCCAAGATCATCATATGCCTAGAGTATTCTTGTTAATATTCCTTTTTCTTTTCCAACAAAATAGTGGAGTCCCTGAGAAGGGTAGGCATTTCTGATATTCACGGTGAAGGATCTGAATTTTGGGGTGAAATTAGAAATTTCAGTGTGTAAATTCTGGGGTTTGTGAAAAGGATATTTTCTGGTGGAAGTATTTCAATAAGAAAATTTTGATTATTTCTAATGGCTTGAAAAGCTTTTTCGCTGATGCAGAGAGCAACAGGAAATGTCTCCAGAGGTCTGGACACCATTGAAAGTGCCCCTGGACTGAGTTAACTTGCCATGTCCTCTCCAAATCTATGTCTTCCCCCCCGAAATATATTTACCTCTGACTCAAGCAGGGGTAGTCCTGGCACTTCTGTAACTGAACTAAGAACAAGCTTGTTTATTTTTAAGTCACACATGGCATCTTGTAATAAGAGGACTCGTGTGACAGTTTAACAACTCCTTGTAAAATTTGTCCCTTCACAGCCTTTGATGACTCAATGCTCACCTTTCAGCATGAGCCACATCTGCCCACCTAATTTACATTTCTGTTGATCTGTACATTAACAAACATGCTAAGTGTGACCAAAACAGGTGAATCATTACTGGCTTTTGACTAAAACAGACATTTTCTTTCCTCTGGAATGATGCAGGCAACAGCCCTGAGAACCATTCGTAGAACAAGCCTGCTCAGGAGACAGGATGGATCTGACTTTCCTAGAAGTGCTGCACAGATTTTCTTTGAGGAAACCTTTCTATGACATGGTAGCATTTAACTGCATCCTCTTCCATCAGGTAAATCATGGATCAGTGAAAAAAAATTAAAGATGGAAGCACAGTCTGAAATTAACTTAAATCCTGCCATGAGTAGAATTTTAACATGCATTAAGTGTAACTCCAGCAACTCCCCAAACTCACAGTGGAGTGTCCTTATCCTAGTTAAGAACCATTGTGTTGGTACTGTGTGTGGAGGTGCTCAAACAATAAAAAATAGTAACCTGTAACTTACATGAGTGTATTAGCCCTACAGCACAGGAGGAAAATGCAAAGGAAAAGTGATTCCTCTCCCATAATGAAAGCAGCACAATCTGGGTGCTCTGAGAGGTTCTGGGTTTAAGTGCAAGCAGCTTGTTTACACTGCAGCTGTCTCAATGGAACGAGGTCAGCATCCACATTCCAGCTGTACAGGAAATACAGGAGTGTCAGAGGGATCCAGCGCTCCCTCCCATGCCCCAGAATGTTGATATCTAACTGAACCTCATAACTATGTAAAGTTATGCTACTCTGGCTGGTTTTCTTCTCTCCTCCAGCCCTCAGTCCTTGATAGTCCTGAAGATCCTCTGTCAAGCAGTTTGTTCCCATCATAGTCCTGATGCACTGGGTAGGGAATAGGTGGTACTGAGAAATCCTCACTGCCCACGTTCAGACAGTTTCTTCCTATGCAGGGGAAACCCTGGATCATCTGGGAGTCTGGTTTTGCAGTAGCCATCCTTTAATACATCAGCACAAAGGAGATGCACCACAAAGAATTAAGGTTTGTTTCTGCATCTTCCCAAACAGCATCCTCAAGAAACCCCTGTCTATTTTACAGGAAAAAGAAAGAAACCCAACACATACATATATTGCTACCACCTGCTTTTCATTTCATAAAGTATGAATAGGGTTGATCTTCCCATGGTCTAAAGCTAAATTGTCAGCACAGTTCTGGCAAGAGATTGTAAAACACCTTTGGTGGTGTAGGAAGCAAAAGAACACCATTTGATTTTAAGATCAAAGGCTGAGTTTACGGCGTTGACAAAAAAATATTCTCTCCTCATTTATTATCAGCACAAATAAGTCAAGCAAATCTCAGAGAGCTGTGATGGGGCCACACACTGATATTCTCCCCAGTGCTTCCCTACCTAGAACCTCCACAATATTTTCCTCCAGTTCAGACAAGCGCCACAAATACCAGGTGTCCTTTGGGAAGGAAGGGGAGCTCACTGGTCTGAGGCAAAAGCACGTTATGTAATGTATGTGGTAAAATTAATTTTGCTGGGAGATAAGGGAAATGCCATAAATAGTTGACAGACTGCTTGAGAGAGGGAGAGAGTGAGCACTCCTGAGCCTCTCAAAGCTCTGGCTGGCTGTGCCTTTCATCAGCAGAGTCACTGAGGGATATCTGCCATTCCAGAGCAGATAACCTTTGCTCCATCAAAATGCTATTATTTTAGCAGTTATGTCTCTAAGTGGTAGATTAGTCAAACCTCATTTTCTCGTGTACTCAGGCACGGGTTGAGGTGGTGCTCTGTGGGTGAAGCAGAGCACAGAGTGCCCCTTCAGCAGTCCCCAGAGATGGTTCAAACATGAGAGGTCCTTTGCCCAGGTACTTTTTCCACTCTCCTCCTCAGCTGACCACGAAGATTTCTCAAAGGCCTGGTGTCTGTTCTCCCTGCTGGCCCCACTCCACCTCATGCTGCTCAGGGTTGTGAGCCAACCCACACCTCCACTGTGCCCCATGCACAGCCAGCAAAGCTCTGGTGACCCCAGGGACAGAGAGTGCTGCTGGCAGGTCTTGTTGCCCACAGAGGTGGTTGAGCAGCACTGCTGGGCACCCCAGGAGCCTGGAGACTGTCAGCTCACCCTGCAGCCCATCCGTGTTGCAGAGTACTTCTAGGAAATGATACAGTCAAAAACCAGCAAGGGTTTTCCTTTTGGTCATCATTTGTTTGTTTATTGTGATTTGGTGCAATGTTTCATGGTGCATGGCCTTTGAGTTCCTGCCCATTGCCTCTCATCCCATCGCTGGGCACCACAGAGCAGAGCCTGCTCCATGCTCTGAGCCC
>VZSR01000920.1:10371604-10387873 GCA_013398615.1 Brachypodius melanocephalos
TCAGAAAAGTGGACAGGGAAGACTTTTACTTCATTATGAAAACACAGAAGATACATCTGAAGACTCACAGGCAGCAAATAGTGGCATCCATCAGAATAAACAACATTTAATCTATCCAGATCAGCTGAATCTATGAGATTGTGGTAAAAACCTATTTTTCCTTTCAAGCTGTTGAACATTTTGTCATTTGTGCATACAGAGCTAGGTGGGACACGGGATCAGAAACGTGAGGGCAAAGCAAAAAAAGAAGGCGGAAAAATTGTGCCTGTGTATATAAAACTGGCTCAGTTGGACCTTCCCAAATAACCAGTTTGTACTGAATTAAAATAAAAATTCAGGTTAGTCTTATGTCCTATTTGGACCTGTTGGCTCACCATGCATCACAAAAGCACATGTATTTTTATTGATTACCTCTGTCCACACTACTATATTCGGTTCTTTTTGCTGCGTTGTTGCATTGATTTCTCCTGCCCAAGCCACACTATGGATTTTCCCTGGTCCCATTTCACATCTGTGCTTCTCTCAGCCACCCAGCTGAAATAGTAGGGAAAGTGTGAGATTAGAGCTCAGCTTACACACTCACCTGCCTGTGAGGAATCTACCCACAAGGATAAATCCAAGGCCACTGCTCTGTTTCAGGGTCTATGTATAATGTTACATGTGTGATTTTTTTTCTTAGAATCCAAGGATTACATGGAAGTATAAAGTTAGGATTGTGTGCAATCCTCTGCTCTTGTTCTTCATCAAGGCAGTAACAAGCAGTTCAAGGCTAATATTGAGCTTTTGGCTGTTCTGCCAAGAATATGTTGAAGGTCAGTTTTAGTTAAAGTTATTAAGACACAGCTGAAAGCAAGACTTTTCTGCCAAGAATGGTTTCCAGCTGAGGACAGGACTTGCAGCTGCAGCCAGCTTTTAAGGGAAGAAAAGCACCTGATACATCCCGTGCCAAGTGTCTGGATTTTTTCAGATACTCTACACCAGAGATGTTGAAGTTGTTGGGAAGTCACCTCCTGACTGTGGATGCAGTGTGTAATTGCATTAGTCAATCTCTAATTTTTTTTTTTTTCTTACCTTGAAATGTACAACTTTAATTGTTAACTCCACAGTTCTTAGTGACAACCAGAAATTTGTCATGTATCAGCAGCGTTCGTTTTTTTCAGATTTTTGGTGAGAAGCACATAGGATCACAGGATCACAGAACATTCTGAGTTGGAAGTGACCCACAAGTGTAATTGAGTCCAACTTCTGGCCCTGCACAGCACCAAGCCCAACAATCCCATCATGTGCCCAAGAATGTTGACCAAATGTTTCTTGAGCTGTGCCAGGCTGGTGCTGTGACCACTGCCCTGGGGAGCCTGTTCAGTGCCCAACAACCCTCTGGGCAAGAAGTTTTTTCTAATATCTGACCTAAACCTGCCCTGACACAACTTCAGGCCATTCCCTGGGGTCCTGTCAGTGTCACCACAGAGCAGAGATCAGTGCCTGCCCCTGCTCTTCCCCTCAGGAGGAAGCTGTGACTGCACTGAGGGCTCTCCTCAGTCTCCTCCAGGCTGAACTGACCGAGTGCCCTCAGCCTCACGTGGCTCCTCCTCAAGGCCCTTCACCACCCTTGTTCTCCTTTGAACCCTCTCTAATAGTTCAATATCTTCCTTGTATAGCAGTGACCAAAATTTGAGATATTCCACAAGAGAGTGTGTGTGTTTTTCAGAGCTGCAATAATGTTTAATAAAATTACATTTAAAGTAATTGCTGTGTGTGCTGTTCCAAGCAGAGACATTTCCACACAACGAACCGAGCAGTTCTGTAACATTTAATAGATGATAGTCAAAAGAGTTTATTGAAATTCATCATCAATACAGGAAAAAACAGGTTCTGAGTTTTTTACACGAGATGGTGTTACAAATTGTACATGATAAAATTATTTTGTAAGTAGAAATTATTTCTCTTGAATTACAAACTGTCGCTCTGTGTACAAAATAATAACCTCATGCACAGTGCTGTTTCTTTCAGTCACTTCTAAACTGAAGCAAGAGAAAAGGAACACATAAAATAATCCTACCAAAGCAAGAATGGACACTTTGAATGCATGGGGGAAAGAGTGTTGTCTGATTATTATTATTGTGCAGTTTCACAGGTCCCTTGGATGTTATTTCCTATCAGCTTTATAGCTCTTTCATCCAATCCCCCAAGAATTTGTAACAAAATATTGTTGCCACAAGGGAGTTATTTTCCTTTTCATATGAAAATCTCATGGTGACACTATGAAAATGGTGCTGCTTAACAGTCTTTATGTGATGCTAAACATTTTACAGACCTGTCTGTGACCACCTTAGAGAGGATTTACTAATGCAGGGAGATGAAAGCAGGAGCTCAGCATCACCTTACCCTGAGCTACTCTTGCAAACCAGCCACAAAACAAGGTTTTAAAAAATGTTTGCCCAGAGCAAGAAGACCAGCACCAATATTGCTCTTAGGAGAAAAGGTGAGGGTGAGCAAGCTGTTAACTGCTTGATTGCAGCATTGGGTGTAGCAATTACCCACCACAGAAACAGCAACTCACCCAGCTTGGTGGGACTGGTGATCTCTGTGTAACTCACAGTGCCAGACCAGCTCTGCTCAGGTGCCTGGGGGAGCTGTTCTTGGGATCAGAGGATTCCTCTGTTCATATTCAAGTTACAGCAGCTGAAACAAAGAAAAAAAATCACCCTTGGCTAAATATTCCGTGGGTGTCCCCTGCAGCTGCCTGGAGCAGGTGCTGGTCCCCTGGATGTGCACATTCCCAGGATGTGCTCCTCCACCACGACCAGGTGTCACAACCCAGAGCAGAGACAAAAGGAGGCAGCCTTTGCATTTTGTGGTTTCCCTTCACTATCCAAGAGCAGCAAGGCGGTCAGCAGGCTTTCCTGTAGTGGAAAGAAATGTTAGGATCATGTAGATGCTGGTAACATCCCACAGGTTCTCCATGGGGTCTACTGATGAAAAGCACCATGAACCATGACACATGGACTAAATTAATCTAAAAAAAACCCCTTTTCAGGTTGATTTTAGCTCTAGGTGAGTTTTCTGCTTTGTGTTTTCCCCAGGTTCTACAGTATAGTTAATTTAGTAGGCATGATCCCAGTGTACATTAATGCAGCTGGCTGTGGGCATCCAAGCAGTTTCCCAAATAAAGTCTGGGGCATAAGAAACATGAAAAGCAATGTGAATTTTAAGCTGCTCTCTGAAAATGCCCTGAAAATGTCTCTTTTTTTCTGTTCTAACCTCTGTTAGAGGGTTTGTAGCATTCCTCCAAAGTCACAGACCAGGTTTAATGGCTGAGGCAGTTTTATTCCCAGTTAGAGCTGCATCAGCAGATAATCTGCACTGCTGGGGGACATTGACTGTCTGCCTCACATCTGTGTGATCAACCCATGGCTGTTTATTATTCTGGTATTTTCAATCCTCATCTTCTTTAGTTAGCAAGTAATCTCAAACCACTGCTTTCTAGCTTTTAAAATCAATTGATAAATAGCATTTCTTTTTTCTCCAAGGAATCAATGCACAATTACTTTGAACTGTTTCAAGAAAATAGGATTTTTGAGATACTATATCCTCCCTTTGCTCCCTTCAACAAACTTGATTTAAAAAGCAAAGAGAAAGAAGCACAAGTAGCTCTGCAGACTTGACAGAAATGTGCATGTTCTGCAGCCAAATTATTTTGTGAAACTGGAATCTTTATTTTTAATCTCAAGTGTTTCTTTCCTTTGGTCACAGAATCCTGCCTCCACAGGAGAAAATGGAGTTTCCAGGCTTTCCAGGGTGTGTTTTAGATCCTAAGATGTATACAGTATGGTGTTTATTGGGAATTACCCGTGAAGAAATTCAGAAGAAATTAATCAGGTGAAGCAGCTAGTTTAGAATTTCATGAGTACAGAACCTCAAGATCAGAGTGTCTGGTGTAATGAGTGAATTTATCCACATCCAGGATGTCTGATGAAGCCTTTCCTGCCATCTAAGTTTTCAAAATAGGAATAAAGAGCTGCAGCACTGGGTCCATCAGTTGGTGGGAAAACTCTGCAGTTGTGTTTTCAATGGCTACAGAGGGAACCAGTAAACCCTGCCCTAGCAGAGTGGTTGCATTTGGGAGATGGACCCAGTTTAAACTGGAATTGGGTACTAGAGGAAAATCCACACACATAGACTCATGCCTGACCATTGTGAGAAATAACATTCTGAAATCTCTTTAGATATGACAGACCACAATGCCATAACATCATCGAGGAAAAGATGCTTTTCTTCTTTTCTTCAGGTTTTACAATGAAGCCACTTTGAGATTACCTGGCACTGATAGCACAGGGTTTGCAGAGAGGTTAAATCAGGTGTCCTTGCACCATATCTTCCCCTTTGCAAGTCTGGCTCAAAGAATGCACAGGAATTTCCTGAGCTGCTTTCTTGGAAGAGTTCCTCTCTAGGACAGAGGAGATTTCCAGGGGCTTATCTTAAAAACACTATTTGATGTTGCAAAGGAAGGACAGAATAAAACTTTAACAAATGAAAAGGTAAATTACATTTAAGATTTTAGTTTCAGTCCAGGATCTGTCTAGAATCATAACCCTTTTCCAATACATGACCCAAAACCTTAATTATTTCTTTCCTTGCTTACCAAGGGAAACAGCCATTAACCCAACAATTCAGTGTAATATAGTGATGGTAAAAGCTAGAAATTAGACATAAAGAGCAAGAACATAAATGTGGAAGACTTTTTAACTGCAGAGAATTAGGAAATTATTAAAGGAGAGGATATACAGAATAAAGGGGAATAATTCTAGGAAGTCATGATTATAATTTTATTAGGCATGGGAGTTACATAAAAGTGAAAACCTAAGAGGAAAGTCAAAACAATTGAATTTTAAGGGTCACTTCTATGAGAATAACTGAGACAGATTTGGCTCAAATGACAATATGGTCTGCAATCCCAAGGAACACCCAGTCCTGCAAACAGCATCAGGGCTCTTTGTCCCCATGCATGCAGGGCACACACACATCTTTAAATCCAGGGGAGCCTGCAGTTTTACCCAGATTAGTTAAAGAAACAGCAAGTTCCCCTGAAAATCACTGGGGCGAGGTGCTGAGAGGAGAATGTTCAAGCTGATAGCAGAGAAGTTACAGCAGAGGAATATAAAATAATGCCCCAACTGCAGGACTGCGCCCTGGCCTCACATCATTTAGAGCACATTTCTCCTCCATTTAATGCTGAAAGATAAAAACCCAAGGGATGAGCTGCTCAGAGAGCTGCATCTGGGAGCAGTCAGGCAGAGGACAGGGTGAGGCCATCCCTCCCTGCTGGCACTTCTTGCTGGGTGGCTTCCCCTGCACTGTCACAACCTCTCTCTGTGCTTTCCGTGCAGTAGGCAGGGGACACCGCTCACAGTTTCACCTTGTGAGGCTTCTCTGTGCCAGCGTGTAAGGAGCCCCTTCATTCCTCCTCAAGGGAAGGAAAATGAAACAATCCTGCCATGGAATGAAATGCTCTGAGTTCGCCTGCTCCACTGGAGTCCTCAGGAGACCGAAGCAAATGAATAAAGGATCTTCAAATGATTTACGACAACAATTGCTGGGATTACTCTGAATGCAGCAGAGGGGGGAGGCAAGGATGGAGTTGATAAAGGCAGTTAAATTAAATTTATAAACAGTACAGACATTGCCAAGAAAATCAGGATAAACACAAAGAAATTCTTTAAAACCCCAAGAAATTTCCAGCAACTAATGAGACTTCAAGTCATGACAATGGAACAGTACAGATGAAACTGATATTACTCAGAAAGATTTTTGTTTCATTGTTCGCGGTAGAAGCTGAAGGTCATTTTCTAGTGATTGAGATCTATTTTCCTTGGAGAGAAAGAAAAATGTTAAAAGGTTTCATAATTATACTGGAACAGATAATTAGGCAGTAAGAAGTTGCACAGGTTGACAAGGACCCAGAAGACTTCCAGGCACACAAAAGTGGCTGAGACAGAGACAGGAGTTTGTGGGCTGGAGCAGAGGAGAGGATTTGGCAATTACACTGCAATAGGGACTCAGTTCTGCCACCAAAACCTCTGTATCCTAAACAGCTCTATCCAAAACATCTGCAAAGGTCCAGCAGTCAGGACAGCATCCAGATATGTGACTTCCACAGCAGTAGTGAAAGCCAAATGGGTGATTTCAGACACTTGATGTAGCACTAGATCCTGGTGTTTCTCTGTCAAGCCTTCACAATTTTATTCAGAAGGTGGCTGGGACAACGCAGAGCATCAGCAGAGGATGGTGAGGTAAATCAGCTCCAGAGGCAACTGGTAGAAATCTAAATCAGAGTATAGAGCCATTTAAAGATTGTATTAGGCTGTAAAGGTAAGAATTGGCTTGTTCATGTTTCCTTTCACAGTGCTAGTTAATCCTCTGATATATTAGTCTTTAAATATTCCAGTAACAGGAATATTAATTATCAACTCATCGACTGGCAAGACAGACTGTAAGGCTCTAATGACAAACTCTGAGGAAACCCTTGTGAGTTCAGTTCTGAATCCAGCATTTCTTGTTGAGTGGCTTAAGGCAAGCTGTTTGCCCTCTGAGAGACCTAATTCCTGACACAAGAAAATTCCTTCCTTTTCTGATACAGCTGTAACTCCAGCAATATATCTTTAACTGCACTTGTAATAGTTCTTCTGGCCTGGTCAGGATGCTTCTTCTGCTCCAAGCCAAATTGAATTTCCCCTCAGTAATATTAACTGCCATTTCTATTGTCCTTTTCTTAGACAGATTTAACACATCACTCCTAGGACTGGCTTGATGTCAATGGGCAGAGACCAACTGATAGCCTCTGTGGACATTAGAAAAAGTATAAAAGCCTGTACATGAAGATGCAGTTATTCCTCATGGTCTATTCCTCAGCCTATTCTGAAAGACGTCAGGAAATCCTACTGTCCTACAGGCCTGTTCTGTCAAGGCAGGTTCAGCTTCATACTTCACTGTTTAATCTCAATTGATTTGTAGCAGGTGATTTTGGAACAACTTATGCCATGAAGCTGACTATTTGGTTTCCACCTTCACACTTTAAAAAGAAGAAGGGCTATCTTTTTGTGCCCTGGGCTTTTGGGAGCATTTACAAGGAAACCACAGATTCTCAAGGGTAGCATGTATTCCCATGGGCATTACTGGCTATGCTGAGTTGGATGGGTGCTCACCATCACTGACTAGCTGTCACAGGGTTTTCTTCAACAAGTGAAAAATCATGGATTTCACTGGGGCTGTACCAATTTATACCTCAGGGAATGGGGATTAGTTGCCCCTGTACATTTTTTTTTTTTTTTCTCAGCATGTGCCAGGTCAGGACAGATAAACAGTCTTGTATTCTGATGATGATGATGATTTAATCCTTATGTAAGAAGATTCTCTCTGGAAACCACATGCTTTGCCAAAATTCAGTCCAAGCTACAGCCTGAATTTTCTTCTCCTGGATGTGAATGTTGCATGCAATCTCACCTGAATGTTTGTAGCCAGAACAGTCTCTCTGTTTTGCCAGATGCTGTTCTCCAGTTATGGATACCAGAGCATGGCACCCAGTTTTCATGACTGTCAACCTCTTTTCATTTCTCTTATCTCCATGGGTGTTCTGCAAATATCAGGCCAATTCCATATCTAGAGTTAGACTCAGCAGTCTGGTAAATACCTACAGAAAAGCGTGGAGCACGTGGCTGTAAGATGTCATCACAAGTGGCCACTTGATCTAAAGGACTGTCAAACAACCAATAAGCCAAAGATCTTTCAAAAAAAAAGCTTTTTTATGGACTGCAACCACCGCTCTCACTTGTTGCTTTTTGACACAATAGAGAGCTCTGAAGTGTGAAGGGGATGGCTCCTTCTCAGGAGCCTTGTAGGAAGTAGATTAACAAGTTTTAACAGCATTGTGCAGAGGCTCAGCTTAGAGGCTGCTTGACAGGTTACATCTCAGACATTGCCAGCATTGTGGGTCTGACTGGATCATCCTCAATATACAGCATCAAGATTTATACAGATTGAAAGATACCCGA
Organism: Brachypodius melanocephalos; assembly: GCA_013398615.1. Classification (NCBI taxonomy): domain Eukaryota; kingdom Metazoa; phylum Chordata; class Aves; order Passeriformes; family Pycnonotidae; genus Brachypodius; species Brachypodius melanocephalos. The sequence continues at coordinate 10,379,653 of VZSR01000920.1, forward strand.
AGGCATGGGATAGAGCAGCCTGACCCATCATCAATACTGAAAGCAGCTTAATAAGGTTAAAGTGTTGACAAAGAAAGGATTTATTAATGTCAATTACTTGTGCCACAAATACTGTCCCAAGCTAGGAAAAAGGCCGTGTTGCTCATCTAAGAATGATTATCCTTTCTGGAGGAAAGCAGGCATAGGTTGTTTACACACTGGGAGGAAAAAACAAGCCAAGCTAAACGTGTTCTACACTGTTGTGTCCATTGCACTGAGACAGTACTTTCTAATGAGTCTATAGCTCATCCTGTGATGATGGACATCTAATTCATTTTATCTTGACATGACAGACCTGGCATAGGAATATCTGGCAATTAGTCACACTCCAGTGGCCCTTAGCTTAGGCAGTTTGCAGTGAAATGCAGATTCTGATGTCACTGCCGTCTCCTGTTTTTCTTTATGCAAAGGAGTAGCAGAAAAAGCTTTAACATACTAAATCACCTATTGCAAAAGGCTGCACCATCAGCTTCTGAATCCTGTTTAGCACTCCTAAATTACAGAACAGCACCACTCCAATACGTGCTGTTACTGGCTGATTATTTTGTTAAACAGAAAACCAAAACTAAAATTGTTTGCACAGTTAGAAACTAATGTGGGATTCAACAGCATTTGCCAATACGCAAAGATAAAGCAGAGCTTTAATAGGTCTGATTTGCTTTATCTAACAGGTATTCAACAGATAAAACAAAACAAAAGCCTGGGAAAAGCAGAGATATTTATTGCCAGCACCATTCCATAAAAATGGTGCTGGTTGTTTTTGTTTCAGGAAAGCATGGTCACAAACTGCAGTGGTCCTGGAGGAGATGGATTCATGGTCAAGGGCAGCTATCCCAAAGTTGAAGCAGAGCAGTTCTGGTATGCAGGAGAGAGAGAAGTAAAGGGGGGCTCTTCCAACCCCAATGCTATGTGGCAAGGCTTGCTGCAAGTGGAGATGGTTGGTCCCCAGGACACAGATCAGAATGACAGGATCACAGAATATTCTGAGTTGGAAGGAACCCACAAGGATCATTGAGCCCAGCTCTGAAGCTCACCTAGAAGTGTCCATCTTACCTCTGTGAGTGGGTGACACTGCTGGTACACTCGGTGTACAGACTCCAGCAGTGATTCCAAGCTCTTGTCTCTGTGTATGTGCCTGGGGTGTTTCACACCCCCACAGCAGGAAAGGGTTGGGCATGTGCACTGGTCACCTTTTCCCAAGAATTTGGGGAAGTAGATGGATTAGAGGAAAAAGCAGCACACTCTTTGAGATGTTCATTATGGCAGATGAGGAACCCAGGCCAGCCTGTGACACTGCTGGAGCAGACACAGCCAGCAAAGACCAACCCTTCAGCATGGCAGCACAGAGGCTGGTGAGAGGCAGAGCAGGAGTCATTCATTCATGGAAGGGATCTGGAACCACGTGTTTCAGCTATTTATACAAATCACCACTAACCTTAACTCTGAGACAAAGTGATGGGAATTGCTGCCTTTAGGAAAGGCCTCTTGAAAGCGGGTTTTGTGCTGTGCAGAGACCTGCAGGAGGCTGTGGCATCCCTGGCACGTCTCTGTTCCTTGTCTCCAAGGACTGCTGAACCTGAGCCAGGGACACCTCTGCCAGGGGTGCACTCTTTAGGAGCAGAGACCCACATGCCCTGACAAGGCAGGACAAGCCCAGGGCACAGCTGAGGAGGAGGGTGGAGGTGTGACACCTTAGCACACAACAGAGGGAGGGCAAGGGGCCAGCAGCAGAGCTGTGGCACTGACTGTGCACAGGGAGCTGCGATCCAGGGTACAAAAATGGAGAAACATGCTTTCCCTTTGCTTCTTTTCCCCCTGGCAAAAAGTGCTACCTGTCAAAACGATGGGTAAAGCCATCTCAGACAGGAATGTAATTTACAGTTTGAAGGTGTCCCTTTGAGCCTCTAAATTCCTTGGGGCAGAGATTACGGTTTTGATCTGACGCATTAACCAAATGTAAAGAACTGAGCGTAACAATCTAGAATTACCTAAAAGATAAAGAATAATGATAATGATTTCCTCTTTCCCCCCATCTCTGGAACATGTATCTTGCTGTTACAAAGCTCTTTGCTTGCAAGAAGAAAGCTATTTATAGGTTGAGACAGATTTGCAATCATGTGTGATAGAGAAGGAAACTGAGGAGAAATATGCAAACCAAAAAAAGCAATGGCAAAAATTTGCATAGTTCTTTAAAGTTTTTTTTCAAAAGCTCCTGCAAAATACAACCATCTGTTTTTTTAAGAATATCCTATGGGGGTAGCATGAGGGCTCTCTGTTCTTTTTCCTCCTTTTTTTTTTTTTTTCCTACTTGTGGAACGATCTCTCTCCCTTTAGGAGGGAAATGTGTGTAATCGTAAACTATTAGAGACAGACATCTGCATAGTAACCTGTACTGCTGTATTCAATTACTCAGTACGTATTTTAAAGCACTTAGTATGTGCCAATTTAGCTCATGATGAAAATGTTTGCCAGAATAATATGTTTTATTCCAAGCACCTGCGATTTAATATTTGAGAGAGCTGGAAGTGTAATGAGGAAAGAGGAAAATATATGCTTGCAGCTCAGACATGAGCTGCAAAGGCAATTCTGGGGTGAGAAGTGGCACAGCTGAATGGAGACTAGACCATTTTCCCTCCATTTGTAAAGCAGGCACAGAATGACAAGCTAATTCCCAGCAGTCCAATGCGACAGGCATGGCCATTACCAGGGCTGGTTAATCTCTCAATCCATGTCTCCATCTGAAGGAAACGATTAAAAAACAAAAGGCAGAGCATTTCTGTTGCCTGCATGCCCCTCCTCTGTCACTGGTACTTTGTCACTGTGCCCAGGGAGCCTATGTGGCCCCACAGGGTGCCCCAGCTTGGGGCTGAATGGGGATGAGGGTTGAAAGGTGCTGTGAGGAAATCCCAGACGCATCCATCGTGTGAGACCTCTGCAGAAATGCTCCTTAAATTAAATCAAATGCGGCTTTGAAAGCACAAAGTCCTCTCCCATTTCTATGCCAGGATGCTCAGTCGAGCATCCAGGCCAGAAGTACACAGCATCCAAGGTGGGATTGAAATCAGCTGCTTGAGGCCATCTGGGATTTCCAGGAGTGAGGATGGGCCTGGAGTATGCCATGTGGGGCAGGTGATAGATATGGAAACTCAACGTGCCCAGTTGCCATTCTCCTTGTGCTCCCAGCTTTCTTCTGCTGGTGGGCAGGAAGGGCTGGTGTGCTGTGGTGGAAATGCAGCAAGGACATCTGCTGCTTTGATTTCACTCCCAGCACTGCTCTGCAGCACCTCTAGTTAGCATCATCTTGAATAGATTGCTAAATGTACAAAGACACCTAAAAAGGTTTTAAAATTACATTCTCGGATTTAGACACCAAAAACTGGATTTCTGGACCTGTCTTGAACCACATAAACAGATTGTCTTGGTTCCATACGGTCTGAGAAGGCAATGATTCCCAAAGTCAGCCTGTTAATTTGGATGCTCACTTTTTCATTTGGGAATTAATTTTAGACATTCATTTTTTATCAGCTCCTGGCATGGCTCTGCAGGATTCACATGAAGGCTCCGGTGGATTTCTAAGCTCACACTTGCAGCCGTTTCCTGCCCAGAACAACTCATAAATTTCATCCAGCCCTTCTGCTGATGGAAATTTGCAGGGTTTCACAGGCTGAAAGGCAGAAGGATGCCATGAGACAGCCTGAGCACACAGAATGCAGCTGCTCACAATGCAGAGGGTGTATCCTGGATGGATCGTGGACGGCTGCCGTGAGGAGATGATGTGACACCCGGTGCTGTCAGTGTGCAGAGGCAGGGAATGATGATAGGGGCTGCTCCTGCTCCCCCAAATTCACAGGTTTACCCTGAACTTTAGCAGTAGATGGAAAACAGGGAGACTGGGGAAGCTGACACTGCAAGAAGGGTGCTGTGAGTTACCCAGGGACAGAGCTGCTCCTTCAGGTGGTGCTGAAGGGCAAATAAGCTGGAAAAAAAAAAAAAACACAAAAATTGGGGGCATGATCTGAGCTGGAAGCTGCATGATGGCAGGCTCAGCCTTCACCCTGCCAGCTCCAGCAGCAGCTGAAGCCCTGCTTAGGGCCTCTCCTGGGTGGATCTGAGGTGAAAGATCCCGCAGGTGACAGAAGGGAAAATACTGAGCAAGCAGCTCACGGAGAGGAGCTTTTCTGCAGGGGAGCTGGCTGTCCTCCCTCCCACCTCAGCCTAAGGACAAGGATGGAGGCCTCAGCTCTCCTCAGGCCACCTCCTTCCTCACAGTTAAAGCAGCTGCCCTTCAAAACAAGCCTCCACTCATCTCACAGGAGCCTGAACCCACACTGGCCCTCTTCTCCTGCCTCCAGGACTAAAAGGCTGGCATCCTTCCCTCTTTCCAGCTGTAACTAAGCAAGCACAGGTCTTTTCCAAATACGATTCCATCCAGTCATTCCACCCTCAACCATTCAGCTAGCACCCGTGGTGCATCACGGGTTGGGGATGCTATGCTGGGTTTTCCCAGAATACGAGAAGATTAAAAAATAAAATCTCCTTTTTTTATATTTTCTTCTGGCTTTTCACTGGGCATGTATATTTTTGCCCAGTCTAGCTGATGATCCTCCCTCAGTAGACTTCAAAAATTGCCAAGAACATCTGTAGCTGTGGGTGGATACTGTTCTACTGTTTAACTTATTTTTGTAAATTCAGAAATAAGGTGTTGGAATAACATTTACAGAGAAAGTGTCAAACCAGCTAAGGATTTACGCATGTATTTTGTCCATAATAGCCTTCCCCTAACACCTTCCCCAATTTATGGAGTACAAAGGGGAACTAGTCCAATACTCAATTTAAATCAGTTCATGGTTCAGCTAAAAGGCCACTGTCAGCCAGGCAGTGCAGTTACACTCCTAATAGGGGAAAGGAGTTCACACAATTAAGAAAGCAAAAAACTAATATAAATCCACATGGATTGACATCAAAGATCACAATATGAATTAGCTGCTTTTCTTTATGCTAGAATTTGTCCATTATTATAAAAATAAATGATTCAACATCTTTGTCTGTAATCTAAGTCCAAGCCACAGTGCCACATAGCAGTGATAGATGACCAGGGCCTTTATAGAGATAAATGGAAGTAACCACATCAAACCATGAAATAACATTGCAGCAGCATCCCTAGCAGTGGCTGTAACCATTAAATTTCTTAAAGGTGAGCAGGGCAGCTGATCTTACTCAACTGATTTGATTGTCTAGTGCTCCCATACAATCTGAGGTGTGATACCAGAGATACCAGGTCCTCACACAGAACTTCCCACTGCAAGAGGGAAGCCCTGAAAATTGGCTTCAAAGTTTACTATTCCCTCCTGCTTGCTTTCTTCCCATGTGTAACTGGGCATGCTTTTTCCATTATAATTTTTTCTTCTCTTCTCTGGTCTGCCTTCCTATTTGTCACCCAAGCTTCTGCCTTTCCCCCTTCCTTTCTTTCTTGTTTGGTTCTCCACCTTTCCTTTCCCATGAGATGTTTGTTGTTACAGTACAAGGGCAGACCTGTCCAACGAGCAGGTTTCACCTCCCACATGAGGATTGTAAGATTTATATCTTCTGAGATATTTGATAATGAGTCCAAATCTCCCTCCCCAGCTGCCAAGACAGATTTGCTCCCTGCATTCAGTCTCCCCTCATCCTTGGGACTAGCAGCTTCACAGGCCCTCTACCCAGGGGAAGAGGATCCTATAGGATATTGAAAATTAGGAACCAGGATAGGCTGAAGCTTACCTGACCTAGAGTAACATCATAGAGCATGAGCAACTGTTTTTTATGAGGAGTGAGTTTGTTGCCTGAATTGCTGACAAAGAACTGAAGCTAAAACATGTCTGCTGTGATGAAAGACTAACAAATGGGTTCTCTGCAGTCCAAAGCTCTCAGAGCTGCCAGGTGACAAGATTATGTGCCCTTCCCTCTGCAGAAAAGCCTGTTTGGTGCAAAAGAGCCACTCCCTGAGGGCCTTGGAGAAGTGAGCAGTAGATAAGGGACGTATCTGCTCCCCAGGCCCCAGGCAGTGGGTGAAGGGCAGCCCCAAAGGTGCAGAGACAGCCCCAAGCTCCCTGGCTTGGTGTCAGAGGAGAGGCTGAGGAGAAGACTTTGGAGTGGGGGATGAGGCTGAGGGATGTGGTTGCTCCCCCACTGCCAAGGGCTGCTGCCCAGAGCCTCTGGTTGTGGGGCTGACCTGACCCACATTGTTAATGCAAATTGCCAGCGGGTGAGTCAGGACGGCTGCTCCCACACAAATCTGATTATGTGGAAGTTATTTTTTTTCTCCCTGCTCTGTGCCTAGGAAATGTCTCTGTTCAAGAAGTTGCCTGTGCAGGGGAGCATGAGGCATCGGGGCAGCTCTTCTGTGCCCAAATGTCTGCAGCTCTGCCCTGCTCAGCACTGCAGCCCCAAAGGATCTGACACGGGTCACCAGCCCCACAGAGCAGAGTCCCTGTGGGGCTGTCCTGCTCTGGGCAGCTCTCCCTGAGCTGATCCTGGCCAGGGTGAGCATGGGAAGCAGAGAAAAGTGAGCATAACTCAGGTCGTGCCTGTGTGTCTATGGAGCCTCCTGCAAGGGGACAGAGGTGACATCCCAGCAGCACAGCCGCCTGCTTTCTTTACCTGCCACAGCATCACTCTGGCAGAGGCAAGGTGTGCTCCGTGCCCAGGGGGTTGCTCAGCCCTTTTGTGAGAGGTGAGGGCGGAGTTTGCCCTGAGGAGAGCCGGGTGCTTCCCTGCCTGATGGAATGGGAACTGGGACAGCAGGGGTGTCACCCCTCTGCTCCTCCTCATCAGACACCAGTGGCCACCCAAACATTTGCAGCAGATCCGGTGGTGTTGAGGGTGCCGGCGACTGCTGCAGGGATAGGAAAGGATATTTGTGACAGCAGCCGAGGCCGCTGTGGTGCCCGGGGACAGCGCGGGTTGTCACTGCAAAGGAACGAGGGATCCTCCTCCACCTTCTCTACATCTCCTCGCCCATCCACCCCCTCCCTTTTTTTTTTTTTTTTTTTTTTTTTTTTTTTTTCGGTACCAGAAACATTTCAGCTGCAATTAAAAAGGCGTTATCAGCATTTAATTGCTCTGGAGTCCTCGCGGTGATGCTGAGCCCTGGCGCTGATGTCACCCGCGTTGTCATGGATACAGGTGAAGATGCCGCTGGAAGCGCAGCATCAGCGCCGGGCGGGAGGGGATGGGAGGATGGAGAGGGGAGCTGGGGAGGGACCTGGGGCTGGGAACGGGAGAGCAGGAGCAGCTGCACGGTCAGGTGAGTACGGCTGTCAGAGACGGGCAGCAGAGCCAAAGGAGAGAGCACTGAACAAAGGTATTGAGGCCAGGGCAGTGCGTTCCCACTCCGGTGTGAGGTGGGAAGGCAGCTCCTGACATCAAACACGAGAATCGGCCCCCCGTGACAGCCAGCAATTAAGAGAAAAGCCCACAAGGACGCCCCTCCATGTGCACTGTAATTAGCAAGACAAGTAGTGTATTTCTTTAGTTCAATCTCTCTAATAGGTAAAGAGGGAGTAGCAGAAGGGAAACAATGGGGAAAAGCCAGAAAATATATATATATACTTATGGGAGTATGTGTGGGTTAATGTATGCAAAAGACCAGTTTTATATGCTTGGAGGAAATACAAGAAGACTGTGGGACCAGGTATCTATTCATGTGCATCCATAAAAGACCCTCTAAAGAACTTTCCATGTAACACCAAAAATAATAATATTAAAGGAACCCCCCCTAGAACACTTACAGAAGCAGTTCCTCTGCCTGTCCCCATTTCCCTTCTCTTCATCTTCTCTTGCTGAGAAGGAAATTAAAATGTATTTTTCATACAGTATCTCTAGCACTCTTTTGTGTAATAATCCTCTTTCTGTGAAAGAGGCAGGTCAGCAATAGCTGCAGGCTCCTGCACAATCAGTGCTCATCTCATAAAAATCTCCAGCTTTCCCTGGGATTTTCCAGCCACAACCTATTAAGCATTTGGCTGTGACAAGAAGCCAGCCTCAGGGAGGGGCTCTTTCAGATGATGCCAGGGCAAATTTGTATTTATTTATGGAGTGGTTGCATGGAATTTTTTTGTAATGGAGAAATTAGACTCTTAAAAATTATCTGTTTGGTTTGAATTAATCTTAATAGGCAGTTAGGACTTGATACACACTTTAG
>VZSR01000920.1:10396795-10415080 GCA_013398615.1 Brachypodius melanocephalos
GTTGTTTTTTGTTGTTTATTATTGCTGTTGTTTTGGGTTTTTTGGGGGGCGGTTGGGTTTTTTTCAGTGTGTTTGGTTTTTTTGGTGATTTTTTTGTTTGTTTGTTGTTTGTTTGGGTTTTTATTTTTGAGAGAGAGAGAGAAAGAGAAGGGGATGCAGTAGAGGTTTGGGGTTAGACACAGCACTAATCTGGCCTCCCTTTGATCATTTCAACAAGGGAAAGCCCCAGGGTACAGTGCAGAGCACAGCAGAGGGGAGATGATGCCCTGCCCGGGTTCCTGAATGCTCTCTGGCTGGGGAGGGCTCTGTGCTTACCATTCCCCCTTTCCTCTGAGTGGGTTTTCTTTCACACTCCCTCTCCTCGCAGCAGTTCAGTGAGGACAATTCAGATCCTCTCAGGTACAGAGAGGTGTCTCAGTGGTGTCTCGTTTACTCATTTCCTTACCCTATGTGTGAAATATCACAGCTCTCCTTTCCTGATGGCTTTGAATGCCTCGCATTCAGCGAGGCTGCACTACGGAGAGCTTTTGAAGAACAGCAATAATGAAACCTCTCCAGTGCTTTTCATCCAGCCCCTACAACCCAAACTTGCGGCGGTTTTATCAGCTCTAGGAAACATCAACACACAAAACACTCAAGTGCTCTGTTCCTCAAAGCTGTCTCCAGTCAACAAACCCCTGGCACCCGTCTGGGATTGAATTCACACTTTTTGTGAGAGTCAAAGCCGTGGCTGGAACTCGGCTGTGACACACTCAGAACAGCTCCTTCAGCTCCTGAGAGGAGGGTGCTGTGCTCTGTGGGTGTGTGAGACGTGAGCTGGCCCTTGCATTTCATCCTTTCTGCTCTTCCAGGCTCTATTTTCCACATCTCCATACAGCTGATGTACTATAGGGAAAAGCATTTCAGGCGACTGTGGTAGCCAGGTTTTGGATGACTATTTGCATGGGCATCGTTAAATGTTTTGTGAGGGAAGGATTCACACTCTGTTTCTGACATTTGCCTCCCATTGCATCCACGCAATTGCTCTGCTTAAAACTGTTTCTGCAAGGAAAAAAAAATCCTTTAGAAGTACGTCATTATTTTTTTCTATCATCAAAGAAACCAATTTCACCCAGAGCCTTATTAATAGTGGAGGTGGAAGTGGAATTGTAACAGCAAAAACCCAGCAGGCATAATATGCTTGGATTTTTTCTTTTTTCTTTTTTTTTTTTCTTTTTTTTTTTTTCTTATTAATGCTAAGCCCACATTGCTTATTGCTTTTTTGGAACAGTCTGATTAGAATAAAAAGAATTGATATTAGCATGAATTGAGAAAAGTTAATTTTACAATGCACACAGGTAAATAGCCTGTTTGGGACAATGCAAAACTGACAAAACCAGATCTTTGTTACCATTTTCAGTGGAAAATATTAAGGACTGTTAATTCTGCATTATATATTATTAACGATGCCTTTATTTTTTCTCCAGTCAACAAAACAGGATTATATCAGAATAATTTTTTTTCTTTCAATCTTTCTGGTTTGTTACCAAGTAGTGATGGATGATAGTTGAATATCTACAAATTTTCCATGCTTTTCTATCCATTTTCTGGACCTGCCCCTGGCAGCATGTGACAGATTTAGCACTGACCCCATTGATGGCAGTCCATGTTAAATTTACCAAGATTAGACCATGAATTTTCCTATCTAGTTCTCTGCTGAGGAATGTGTTGAACTGACTGACCAAGGGAAATTCTGATTTTTAAAGTCATTCAGAAATTATGAAAGATAAAATAAAATTAACCCCACAACAAGGGCAGCTCCTGGAATAACCAGAGCAAGCAAACACGACTCCTACTTCAATTTGCTACAAAGCCTGTGGAAAATAACAATCTTTAAATTAGATGCTGGGTTATCTTTCAGCTTTTTCAACCTCTCCACTTGGGTTTGCCTCTGAAGAAAAACAACATCAAAGCCAAGCTGCAGGAGCAGCCAGGTCCTGCAGCCCTTCTGTGTGGAGCCCATCTCACTGCTGCTTTTTGCACCTCCTGAAGTGACACAGGGCACCTCCAGCTGCTCTCCTGTTAAATAGATGTTGAGAGCAGAAAGCTCAGGGTCCATGAGGACCCATGCCAGGAAAACCCCCTAAAGGCCATGCTTCTCCAGCCTTTCTTCTGCGGAGTTTCTTTCATGTGGAGCACTCCACTACCTCGCTTGGTTGACAAGCTGAGAGGGCCAAAATCTAGATTATTAAAAAAAATGAATAATGCATAAAATTAGCAGCCGTGATTTGTGCATAAAACATGACAAACTTAATATATCTTAAAAAGGGAGTTTTGTTTTATACTTAAAGACTTAATTCAGTCTTTCTTATATAATTATGAAAGTGAGGTCTCAGAAGAGGTGGACAAAGAGATCTCATTATTTTAATTTTAAAGAGGTTTTTTTTCATCCACATTGCCGTTTGATTTTGACAGTTGTGCTTTTTTGTGTCCTAATGCATCGCAGAGTTTGGGCAATTTGGCATAGAATAAAAGGAACAAAATTAAATTACAAAACACCATAAATCTTCTCTCTGCTATTTGTTTGCACCACTGAACTTTGGTGTGTTAAAATTAATCCCAAATTTCTGATGGGGATGGAGCATGGAAATCATCATCATTATTTTCTTTGGATTGTTTTTCCCTCCTTGGAATAATTCTGAGGAGTGGGGCCTTGACGTTTGTCTTAGTTGTCTTTTTGAACCTTGACATTATAATTCATAAAACCCTTCGTGACAAAATCCTGACGCCCTTACCGTGCTTCACCAAGAAGTTTTAAAGAAACCCTAATTGCTTATGCATCACCCCTCTTTATTGTAGGGTTGACAACTTCCTACTTCCATCCTGGTCCTCCTAAGGAAGCTCTGCTGAAATAAAAGGTGTTTTCTCCTGGGAAGTAAGTGTTGTTTGCCCAGACAGAGGGCTCTGAGGATCAAAAATATCTTGTGGCCAGCTGGCTTCAGCTGGGGTGGGGTTAGGGACAGTCACATCCATCTCTGCACCCCTCTCTTTGTTACCCACAGAAACCATGCCAAGTGGACCTTCTTTTCCTGTGGAAAGGTTGTGGTGAAGAACCACCACAGCACTGGAGTTACGCACTTTTCAGAGGACTTTTTGAAGACCATCAGCAAGTTTTGGATCTGTCCCTGTTTTTACAGAATCGCAGGATGGTTTGGGTCAGAAGGAACCTTAAAAATCATGCAGTTTCAACTCCTCTGCCATCCTACCTAACTGCTGGGTCTGCTTTTTTGAGGAGTGTAAGGACAGAGAAAAGGGTTTTGTTTTTCCTTTTTTTTTTGGTGTTTGTGAGTCTGAAGGATATAAAGGAGTCCAAAGGTGTTTAAGGAGTTGGCATTAAAAATTGTGTTCATTGAGACACTTGAAAACCAGGATGTCCATCCCAGCATCCACTGGAGTGGGTCCTGGTACAGATGTCACCTGTAACCTTCTTGGAGTCAGGCTTCTCCTCTCTTTCTGTAAAAACCCATGCACAACCAACAAATAAACAGGAAGGTTCAAACTCTGAAGGACAGCATCCACCTCTTTTCCTGAGCCCTTTCCTGGCTCCATGGCGCTCTGAGAAATGAAGAGAAGATAAAACCAAAGAATCACCCCGTAATTTAGGTCTGTGGCAGCACTTTAAGGTGTTTCTGAAAAACTGAAGCCCTCCAAGACCTGAAGAGCTCGTGGTTTGGCCCACGCTGCATTCACACCCCAGGTCTGTGACCAAGGATGTGTTCCTGCAGTTCCTGCCCAGCAGCTGGGGAATTGTTCCTGCTCTCCCTCACAGCCGAGCAACCACTGCCCCCAAGTGCCCATTTGGAGGCTGGTTTTTAAACTGGGGGTTCACGAGGGTTTTACAGAGCCGCAGGATGGCTCCGGCTGGAAGGGATCACTGTGGGACATCCACTCCCACCTCCCTGCTCAGGCAGGGTCACCCCAGAGCACATGGCACAGCGTCTGGAATATCTCCAGTGAGGGATATTCCACTCCTTCTCTGGACCATCTGTCCCAGTGCTCAGTCACTGCACAGGGAAGAAATCCTTCCTCATGTTCAGGTGGAGCTTCCTGAGCATCCCTGTCTGCCCGTTCCTCCTGTCCCATTGCTGGGCACCACGGAGCAGAGCCTGCTCCATGCAGTGTGCAGTGCTGGGGCTGGCACTCAGGACACCTCAGCAGCCTCTGCCAGGGTGTCCTCAGCCTGCCCAGCACCAGCAGCTGCTCACAAAGCTGAGTCACTGCCTTTAGAATCCCACTCCCCATTTTCACCCCTCTCAACACCTATCGTTTCTCAGACACCATGTTGTTTGGATGTCTCTTTTTCCTATGGTATTGCCTTTAAACCCTGCACAGGGAAAATGTATTTCTTGAAAGCCATTTCATTGTCAACATCAGTGCCAGACTATAAGTTTTGGTCTTCCATACACTGAAAAAAAAAAAAATAGGTTTCCTTCCTGAGCAATGGTCTTTGTCATCCAGCATCATTATATCTATCCTCTCTTTGCTTTTCAAATCAAACAAATGCACTCTTGGCTTTCTCCAGTATTCATTTTCCCATTAAAAAGATATTTCCCCTGTAAAACTCAGCTCCTTTCTTACCTGAGCAATTACCTCCTTCTTGCTGCTTTATTCAAATCTACTGAAGGTAATTAAACACATTCCTTAGTGTGCACAGTGTATCCTAAATACAATATTGCTTTGTGTTTGAATAAAACAGGCCATGAATACACATTGCAATAATATATACTTGAAATGAAGGATGGAAAGAGATACCACAATAATGCTTTACAGAGTAGATATGTGATTTGTGCTTACTTAGCTGTAATAATTTTGCATATCTAGGCTGACGTGGCCATCAAAAAGGTTGGCATGAATACCAAGGAAAAATTAGACATCGGTATGCTGAAAGCCATTTCCTTTCCCTGTGACAGAGTCAGCCTGCTCTGATCCTTTTATCACTACCAGAAAATCAGAGCAACTGATTCAAGAGTTCAGCTTGTAATGTGTACACACACATTAGGAAAAGCATATGGAGAGGCTTTCCCTGTTCAGGCCAGTGAGTAATGCAGCAGTGCCTGGATTCCTCTCCCACACAGTGAATGGTGGAGCAGAAACCCTGCTGGTAGGTTGAACAGGGGGAAAAAAGTCCTGGTTTTGTTAATGTGATACTTTGCAATCAGGTCAGCAACACTTCCGAGGCTGTTTCACCAATGACTCCCCAGTGCTATTGCGGGAGCACGTCTGGAAGCAGCAAATAATTGCCAGCAGGCAAAAGAAATTTCAAGAAAAAGGAAAACATCAGGACAGAAAGTCACGTACCTGGCTGCTCTGCCCTGGGGGCAGTTGAGAATCCTGCAGCCTGTGGTGCTCAGGGGAAGAGGATTTCAAGGGAAAACCTCTGGAGCAAAGCTCTTGTAGGTGTTGCTGGGAGCTGCTGAGCAGGTCCATTCTCACTTGGGAACGGGTCACTCTATCTCCACCTCTTACTTCCCCTTACCTTTTGACTACTTTTGTGATCTACTCTTTAACCTTCAGGTACACAGACTGAAAACACCCATTTTATGCACTGTTTCTATTGAAGCCAAGTCACCAGTGGAAAGGGAGCTTTGCAAAAACACCAGACCCTGCTGTGCAGATAAATAAAGTAAGAACTACACAGCCATAATGACTTTATATTACATCTTCAGTTCTCTCTTTCATGTCAGTGGCCATCTTATTTCAGGAGTATCTGCAATGTGCATAGAAAAATCCTGTGTGAACTCCAGGTGATCTTTCATTCTGTAAGAACAGTGTGCCACAGAAACAGGAAATGAACTTTTCTTCAGGTTTTGTAGTTTTCCCTTTTGCTCTCCACCATCTCAGCATTCCACGCTATTTCCAGGTTATCTCGTGCCTGTCAGTGGCTGAGTATTTGAGGAAACCTGCACCTGACGCATTTGAGATATGGAAAATCTGTAAGACACGGGGAGGAATGAGCCTGCTGGGAAGTGTTTTTCTCATGGAGGGCTGTTTCTCTTGGCTTGGTGAAACAGGGAAAAGGGCCTCACTCGCTGGGGCAGTCAGGGCATGTAATGTTGCATAAGCAAGGCTGAGTGCCTTTCCCTGGGTGAAGGGCTGCTCTCCCCGAGCGCTGTCAGGAGGTGTTATTTCCAGAGCTGTGAGCCTGTTGGTTATCCATCCATCTTTCACACATACCCTGCCTTTCCAAGCAGACGAGCCAATTTCCAAGCAGGCTGTCTTATTAGCTACACAATCTAGAGCAGCAAAACGCATTCAAAATTTACGCATAGCTGGAAAAGCAATTGTAAACCCCTAAGCGTTCAGCATTACCGTTTGGTTTTGGTTGTGTTACATGGTGGTATGAGCTTTGCAACAAATTTATCTGCAATTTCACAGAATCTGAGTATTTGCTATCATTTGAGATCTCCCCCTGCTTCCTAGACAGCATCTATCTGACTTTCTAATGTACTTGCTACCAAAACTAGGATTGACCCATGTGGTACATATTTTCTTTTCTAGGCTGCACTGACTTGTTTTCAGGCCAGATCTAACACAGATACCACAGCAAGCTTCTCAGACAAACAATAGGTTGCAAAATGTGTGCTAATCAACATTTTATTCTAGTCTTGTAGCAGCAGTGCTGTAAACAGTCATGTTCTTCACTGTATCTCAGTATCTTAGTTAGACTCTCTGTCAACTGATGAGCTCCTCATTTGCTTAGAGCTGATAGCCAGGGTACTGGAGATTTAAAATCCTTGTGTTCACTTCCTTATTGTCCTGTTTCTCCTTCAGAAACATCGAGGGACCCCTTTTCCTCCCCACTGTCCTGGTTCCCTCTGTGCACCTGGCAGTTCAGCTGCTCCCTTCCCTGCTGCCTTCCAGGTCTGGGGTCACGCACAAACACCCATGAAACATTTACCAACAGCCTCAGATACAGCTGTGTGAGATCAGCTCCTGCTCAAAACGAGCCGCAGATCACAGGGATGTTGTGTGTGTTTCATTAACTTTTCATCACATCTAGACACAAGGTTTTCTCCACCAGAATCTTCCTTAATGAACCACCTGAGTATTCACTGCCAGACAGCTTCTCCCACACTGAACTGCTCTGTGGAAATTATCCCAGGGGGTGAATTGCTTGTGATAGGAGTAGCAGCCTTCATTCCCTTCCCTTCTGACAAAAGACAAAGCCATGCAAATGTGCACAGCCTTGAAACTGGAATTCCTGCTCTGGGATGTGATCTGAGCAAAGCTGGATTAATTCAAACCTCTGCCTACTAGAAAAGGAAGAATCTGCATCTTAACCACATAGACAGCGACAAAAATAAAAAGAGGCTGAGTTTGAACCTGAATTTGTAGGGCAGATGCAGCTTTTGGGCCTTGCTCATATTCAGGAATTAAAAGAAATTCAAGGCTGGCCTTCAGCACCTTGGGAGCAGCCTCATGTGAACGTGCAGTGGCTTCAGCCTGCAGGTGGCACATGGAGAGCACCGAGTAAAGAAACACAGAAACCCTAGGGACTGGCCAAAATATAGAGAATTTCCTACTGATTCAACCCAGCCTTTGCTTCTCACAGCTCTGTAGCAGCTCTCAGGTGACTTGAAAAACCTGCTCACAAACACATCTGCCATCAGTGATGTGCTCAGGGAGAAAGGAGGGAAGGGAAGGGAAGGGAAGGGAAGGGAAGGGAAGGGAAGGGAAGGGAAGGGAAGGGAAGGGAAGGGAAGGGAAGGGAAGGGAAGGGAAGGGAAGGGAAGGGAAGGGAAGGGAAGGGAAGGGAAGGGAAGGGAAGGGAAGGGAAGGGAAGGGAAGGGAAGGGAAGGGAAGGGAAGGGAAGGGAAGGGAAGGGAAGGATTGTTCTGATACTAGTTTAAAATGGAAATATCCTCCTCCAGGTAAAACTGATCTATAAAATCATGATAGCTAATGAAGGGAATTTATGGAAAGGTCTTCTACACTGGAGAGCAAATACCTGCAAAAGGAGTTAAGCCACCTCTAATGTAGCATCCACAGCATTTAGGCATTTGTCATGGCTTGCAACAACAAATACATGAGTTTGACTATGTATTAATTTATTATTACACCAATGGGATGCAAGAGCATAGTTGATTAGTCTAGTTTTGGGGACTGAAAGTCTGGTTATATCAAATTGACATCTTCTGAAGATGCAAGCCATGAACCCTGGAAATAAATAGTTCTGTACAGAGATGTCATCACAGCACCACAGGTTCAGGTCCATAGGGCAGCTCAGGCCAGTGACCAAATTGAGAGGAGGAGCTGTTCCAGGTGTCAGGCGAAGGGCTCTGAGAATCACTCGGACTTTCTTCTCCCGCCCTGGGCCAACTCTTCCTCTGGTGTCCTGGTTTGCAAAGTCTGAGTCCTGGCAGTGCCAAGCTGCTGAAATGTTGTCAGCTAGGCACTGGTTCAGCAAGGTCCTGAAGGACATCACATTCACGTTCTGAAACCCTTGTCTCTCTCCAGGGTGAGAATCAGAGAAGCTCATCTCACTGGGCTGCTCTTATTTCAGGCTTTTAAATTAACTTCCTAGAAAAAAAGATGAAGAGCAAGATGATCCACTTTTTCTTTTTCTTTTCTTTTCTTTTTTTATTTTTTTTCTTCCTATGAGAGAAGGCATTAACATATAGACAGATGCATTTTTATGTTATGTAAACATTGACTGTTTCAGAGAGTGAACGTTCTGGCAGTTATTCCTCTGACAAACCTTTAAAAGTAAGTGGCATAAAAAACTTTGTCAAGGCTGATGTAAGTGGCACTTTGTTTGACATGACCATAATTGTGCTTTTTGTCATTAGTGTGATCACCCCCAAAAAAAGGCTTCATAGCTACACCACTGATGCAACTGCTCTTTTTGAGTCTAATTTACATCAACATTAACGAAATATTGTCTGGTGCCTGGAGTTCCTTGTTAAGATAGAGGGAAAACATAGAATCATGTGTAGGTCGGAAAAGACCTCCAAGATGATGGAATCCAACCATTATCCCAGCACTGCCAGTTCCTTGAACCACTTCATTGGGCAGCCTGTTCCAGTGCTTGACAACCTTTTCAGTGAATAAATCACAACAAATAAACTGGTAAACAGCTACTGCTGGTGGTCATCTCCTCTCCTCTCCAGTGTTTTTGGTCTTTGTGGGGCCATCTCTTCAAAACACGCTCTCCAATCCTTTCCAAACAGGAAGGTTTTTTCCTCTCTCTTTTTGTGCTTTCTACCTAGGGCTTGCATAGCTATTTTGTTGATTTTCATGTTCCTTGATTTCTACATAATTTCCCTTCTTTACCTTACCCATACTGATGTGCCCTTTATACGGCATCCCTTGTCGAGGAGGTAAATATCCAGGACTCACAAAAACCAAAACTCAGGTGTGGGGAATTTAGAAGACTTTACCTTGGCAGGAGAGTTACAGCTGGAAAACAGAGGCAGCACCAGCAGGAACTGAGGATTTCTCTGCACCCATTACTGCTCCAATTATAAGAGCAAAGAGTTGGAAAAGAAAAAGATCCATCAGACCTCAAATAATAGTCAAGCACTCCTTGGACCTGTGTTTTCTTTTCTCATTTCTGTTTATTTACTTGCATTTTACTCATCACCCAGTGCCTCTGAGCATGCCCAGCCCTTTTTCCTTGTGCAGCATCTCCTTTGATGATGTAGCCTGTGCAAATTGCAGCCTGACAAGCTGCAGCCTTGTCAGGATGGCAGAGGCACAACACCAGGAGGTGCTTTCTCCTTGTAATCCTTTACCGTCAAAGAAGCCAATAAATACAAAATCTTCATTTGCTTTGAGACAGCCCGTGGCCAAACAGATCAAGCTGCCCTTTCCCTTTGTTACAGCTGTGTTTTCTCTCTGCAAGATTAACGAGCATTTCTGTGGATTTGGGGTTTCTGTGCTGCCAGGGATTGCTTGCAGCCATCCCAGCCCAAGTGCAGCAGCACAGCAGTGGCTGGTACCCTGCTCATCAAACCCAGCAATCTCTGCTTTCTCCTCATTAAAACAACCAGGGCTGCCCCCTGATTCCTCTGTGTCCGTGTCTGATTCACACATGGTGTGGAAGAATGTGCTTCCAGGAAACCACAGAATGTCCTTTTCTCCAGGGCAGATAAGGCAATTGAGTGTTGTGAGATAAAGGGGAAGTTTACCGGGCAGCACTGATTTAATGATGTTAATAAACCACAGCTATTAGTCCAATTACATAAGAGCAGGTTACCTTGCCAGCCCTAATACCAGGAGATGATAGATGCAGATTAATCTCAGCTTCTTTACCGTATCCCTTAGACAGAGAATTAAATGCCTGAGTTTATCTTTTTGTGAATTGCTCTGATATGGTTTAATTCTAACTTATAGAGAGGCAAGGGAAACCCTTAGCTCTCCCCTTAAGCAGGGCTGAAACTGTGCTTCTTGCAGCTATTTATAGACTGAAAAGTGAAAACTTAAAGTGGTTTTCCCAGGTTTTTTGGCTTAGAAATGCAGAAGGGAAGCAGCGTATCCTGTGTCAGAGATGTGACATTTTGGGTTGGTCTGTTTCCCAGCAGCTGTTTGGGGAGATACTCAGCTCACTGGGTGCCACTGCAGTGGTGGCAGAGCAGGGATTTGTGCCATCCTGTCGTGGGGGGTCTCCAAAAACCAGGACTCTGTCACCACACGGTGACTGTGCTGTTCATCCCAGAGGCAGCAGACAGGATCTGAGCTGCTGAGCCCGGCACTTCACAGGCACAGACAGACTCACACACGGCGCGTTCCCTCCAGAGGCAGCACCTCAGCCCATGGCTGACCCCAAAATGACCTGCCCTGCCTTCAGAATGACATTTTTGTGTCCCCAGAGCACTCTGCTGGCCTGGCCCTGGGTGAGGCAGCAGTGCAGGGGTGGGGGGCTCGTGCTGTCTCATGGCTTTAAAGATTTGCTCTCAAATTACTGCTTACAGCTGACCCAGCTGAGGGCAAGGGAAGAGAAGGGATCTCATTCCTGTTTGCATCCAACCTGGCACTTAGCCTAATTTCCTGTAGTTACACTTTGCCATTTGATCCTGTCCCTTGATCCTTGCATGAGGGACTAAACAACAGCGGCCACCCCAAATTACAGTGCTGGGAGTGATAGGAACCCATGCTTTGAAATGTACAGTTCTGCTAGAAATAAGCAAATAATTTTAAATGTGTTTAAAAGATTGGTCCAGAGTTATCATAGTTATCCTATTCTAAAGCCTATTTGCAAAAATAAAAGTCCTGGATGTGAGTCTTTCAGGCCAAGTTTCATCTCAAAATGAACTCTCACAGCACTTAATATCACTGTGAGACCCTTAATTATATCTTGGCAGAAACTGAGCCCCTATAATTAGGCTGATGTGTTTGACAGATTATTTTTCACAAAAAAAGAGTTGACCACAAATAGTTCTCAATCGACCTAACAACCTTCCCATTTGAGAACTCCTTTGCAAATGTAAAAGACACAGCCCATCTTGCCTCTCTAGTGGGCTTGATATGATTTGGCACAACTTACAGAGGAGCTTGAAGCCAATTTGTTAGTGGGATGAGCTAAGAGGTGATGAAAGAGCTTTTGGTCTTGGGCTATGAGAAGGCAGTTGGCCACACACTTAGACAAATGGAAAATAAAAGACATTATTAGATGAAATTACACATATTCCCAGAGGGTTCGTGTATCCTGCAGTTCCTTTGCTTTCAGAGTGCAAGGACAGCCAAATGTCCCCCAGAATCGGCCTTTCATTTGACATCCTTGAAAAAGTTACTTAGGAAAAAATCACACAGCTCACAAGCTTTCTAAAGTAGTTCATAATTTTTAAAAGCTGGTGAACAGGGGGTGTTTGACCCAGTTTGCTCTCAATAACTGGAACTTGCTTCTCATGTGCCCAAATTAAGGCCATGTGCCTTGGCTTAAATTCTGCTCAGTGAGGTTTAAGCTGAGGGATGGTATTTCACAGCAGGGAGGAGATAAGGACATGTCCAGTGCTGCAGAGAGGGACTGAGCTCAGGGGAGCTGGCTCGGGGGGGTGCAGCCACGTGCCTGCATTTGGGCAAGAAAATTCTCCTTGTGTCACACTCTGAGTCCAGCACAGCACCCTGGTGTGGAGCCAGCCCTGTCCTTTCCCCATCCCTCTCTCTTCAGGATGAAGGGATATTTGGTGAATTGCTGGGCAGTTCCAGAGATTTCATTTTCTTTTTGCAAGCTTTCGTTTAGATTGTCATATTAAAGTCTCATTGGTGAGAAAGGATATTTCTGCTGGAAAGATGCAGCAGTTTTCTGAAGGATTTTGTCTGTTCTATCCCTATAGAAAGGCATATTAAAAAAAAACCCAAAACCAACAAACCGCAACCAAAAAAACCAAACCAAACCAAAACTAAAAAAAACCCCCATGAAATCAAAAGTTAAATTATTGAAGGACAGGAAATGTGCTAGAGTCATGGTCCAAGGACAATACTCCTATTTAATGCAAAATCCCTAATGCCTTCTAGTTGCTAATTAGAGCTGCCTCAACAATACCACCGGTTGAAAATGATCCTTGAGATTCAAAGCCCCTTTTCCTTATTTCGTTTGATTTGTGAAACAAATGTGATAAATAGATAAATGGCTACTGAAAGTGAACCCTCACATGGAGCAGACTGTAGCTTTTTGGCCAGGAAGAAAAAGGAAGTTGGACTGCACAGAGACTGGGGAGAAAATCTGGGCTGTAGCACCCACAGAGGAGCAGATGAACAGCTTTTGTGAATGAGGCTAATGATGAAGGGGTTTTAAATGTATATTCCTGTAACTGCCATGAATAATAAACATTTTTGTTGGTACAATGCCCACTCGTTTTAGCCTGATGAGAGTTCCTACAAGGCTTCACTGTGGTAATGTCTCTTACAAACCAATGACAGTCTGTGTTTTCCATTTTCCTGGAATATTTGATATATTTTTAGTACCCTGGATACCTTGGCATGACTGATGAGCTTCTGGATGCATCAACAGCCAAGGTTTCTTTCTGTCACGGGGTTGAACATTAGGATGTTTGGTAAGAGGTATGAAATTCCTTGTACCTCAGTGATGCTCAAAACAAGCTTTTTTCATAATTCCTGCCTTTTCTCCTCCCATGGAAATATATTTCCTTAAACTTGTGATGCTGTGGGCTTATTTATTTCAAACTCTTTTCTTCCAGAAACCTTTGTGCCTCTTCAGAGTATTTTTTACTGCAGTACCTACACTAGTGATCTTCAGATGAGCACTCTGAGAGAGTGAAGTGTCATCATCTTCAACTTTCCAAGCAGATAGACTAATGCAGGAGAGGAATTCATCTCCCTTAACTTCAGCCTTGTGAAAGTCAAGCATCTGCCAGAAGCTTGTTTTACACCTAGTCCTCATGGGCAGAGATCCCTTCAGGAGATGATAAATGCTGTGTCTCTGAGGCACTTTTCTCCAGAGTGGGACAGTTCATCCTCTGGAGGTGCCTTGGCTCTGGCAGTACCAGAACACTGTGAGAGAGCAATGAACACTACCAGCGTGCCTGATTCCTTAATTCAGTGCCTCTGCCTCCCTGTACAAGCACATATGAGAATGAGAACAGGAATTGTTCATTCCAACACTGTAGGTTTTCTACAACGACATTTTGCAGTATTTTCTGCTGTTTATTTCATCATATTCATGCTTATTTCTCTACGTGTGTATTTAATTTTACTGTGTATCCAATCTCAACAGCACTCAGCAGATTCTGGAAGGTTCCAGAAGAAACCGGAAGGTTTTCAGGGAGTGACCAAAGTTGGAGCAGGTCCAGAACCTTGTGTTTTTGCTAGAAGCACTTTTGGTTCAGATGCTGCTCTGAAGCTCACAGACCAACCCTTATTTTGATTTTTTCTGTGTGTGCATTATGATTTGCACAGGTATCATGCCTTGGTGAAGGTAGATCCAGGTCTTGCCTCAGTATACCAAGGCTCTGTGCACATTTACTTATGCAGAGTAATTTATGCACAACTGTGAGACCTCTGGATTACCAGCAGTGTCTGCATGCTGGGAGCATCTCTTACTCCTTTTATGTTTGTAATTCTGCATCTTCAGGTGTGGAAGAACTGCCTGCCAGCATCTGTTTCACTATCTGTTGATAGTTAAGAAAAGTTGAATCTTAAACAGTTTTGTGCCTAAACTTCTTTCTTTCCTAAGGAAGAGAACTGTATATAAAGGAGATCTTTTTCAATATATTTCTTTGGTGGGCTTAAATATATAAAAGGCTTCTAAGGCTTCAGAAAAGGCTTGGAAAACAACATGCTACCACTACTCCTCCACTGTTTTATAGATGTTCAGGTTTCTGAGGCCCATAAGTACATACATTTTCTCCTTTGGGTAGTGATTTCAAAATAATGAAATCAGAATTTGGCACAGTTCATAAATAAAGATTTCATTACCATTCACTGTTAATGATACATATTTGAACTTTCCATCCATATTTCTGTTTATATATTAGAGAAGCAGTGATATCTGGAGTGCAAAGAAGCCAATTTGCAAGCAAGGAGGAAAGGAGATTCTTCATAATTTCTAATCTGAGCAGGGTGACTTTCCAAATATGGAACAGACTGGGAGAAAAAAAAATGTTACAGAACAGACAGCATCAACAAACTGGCTGGAGCTCACCCCTGCCAACTCCAGCCTTGGCTCCCACAGAGTCCATGGCTGTGCACCTTCAGATCAGAAAAGAAGCTAAAATCATAAAGGACAAGTTCAGCTGTGCAAAATAATTAATGGGCAACCTCTTTATTCACACTGAGTGACCCCTTGCTGAAAGGAGTGGGACTATCTGGGGGAATTTTCCAGCCCTTTCTACACTGCAAAGATAGCCCTGTCTGTGCAGGTATATAAATGGATTGCTGGGGTAAAGGCAGCAAGGATCTGGTTCTGGAGCAGAAGGTGGAGGACCTAAAGATCCAAGTGCACACAGCCCTCAACTTCAGCTGCATTTAAGTAAAACAAGTCCTGAGGGTCTGTCCTGTAGGAAATGGCCTCACCTTGCACCCCAGGTCCCACCCTGTGGGAGGGTTGTGGTGGACACACCCAGAGCAGCCTGGCAATGCATGTTTGCTCCCAAAACCCTGCTCGGCAGCTGCATAAGGATGTTTGCATGGATTGTCATATGGCTCAACAAAATTATTTGAGCCCTTACCTTTCCAAGGCAGCATCCTTTCTTTTCCAGTGCTCAGATTTAGAGGAAAGCTCAGCCAGTTCCAGGTGTGACCATGGCCAGCTAAAAATGACTTCTCTCAATTTAAGCGGGCTGAGTGCTGGTTAGTGAGGGCGCAGCTTGCAGGACTGAAAAGGAAGCAGGTTGTTACTTTGCTTGTTAAAGATAATTATATTTTGCTAGGGTTAAGTGGGAAAGGGCTGGCATTGAACCTGCAGGTGTCTTGTCCAGGAGAGGAGAGAGCCATGGCTGTGAGTGCTGCATCCAGATCCACACAGGGATGGGGTGCAAAGCAAAGGCAGCTCTGTGAGCAGCCAGTGTAACTTCACTCCTGTGCAAGTGAAAAGCAAGAAAGGGAACAAATCACCTCCTTTTGCAGCTGTAAGGGAAAATTTGCTATAAGGAAGCCTCCCTAGCACGAAGTGAATTTGGAGGCTGAGTCAATAATTTGCAAACAATCACTAAGATGCTTAAACCACTGGAGTGTTTGACTTAAGAATAAGAGAATCATGTGGGATATGTTTGCTTGTGTCTATAATAATAACATAGGCTGCCTCCAATTTGCACTGCAAGATTTTTCTACTCCTCAGTGTAACTCAGATCTGAAGCCAGTCAGAGAAGCTCTTTCTGACAGCTTTCCCATAAATATTTGCCTGCAGAGATATGTTATTTTCTGCAAAGCAGCAGCTAAATAGATCAACATTCCTGCTGAAAAAGGGACTATATGTCTGTGGGTGTCCCACAAAGGCAGAAGGATAAAGCATCCTGTAAGTTGAATTCCATTAAAAAAAAAAAAAAAAAAAAAAAGAAAAAAGGTTGGGTAATGTCTAGATTCCAGCTGAAGATAAGGGAGGTGTAGGTTCAGTCCAAGCTCTGGTAGATTCAAGGGAGAACTTTTTATATCTGGATGATCCCAGGCACTCAAGGTAAAATGTAAGCAGTCAAAGGAGACCAAGCAGGATCTCACTGCAAGGAACAGACTCCTGCTCTCTGACAGACACCACAGAAATTCAGTTCTGGAAAGTTTTCTCCTGTTGAAAGTCAGAAAGGGAAATCCAAGTTTTGCTAGCACAGGCTCAGAATGGCTGCACAGACTGGAAGAGTAGGTGGATCTGTAAGAAATAAAAGTTCCTAAATTCAGTTGTGTTACTTTAGAAGTGCCTTCTCAGTTAAACTGTTAAATACTGTTTACCCCATGCCTATTGAATGGTAATTGTGGGTGCTTTCCTAAATGTTTTCTCTGTTAAATGTTAATTACTCCGTTCTTTGTAACTGTCCCTCCTGTCCTTCCCGTCGAGTATGGCCCCTGCCCCAGCCGCACAGCAACTGAGGAAACACCCCCGCTGCTCCCCGCCCACCATGGTAATCAGAGGATTCCCATGATGCTCAGCGTATTGAAAAAGTCCAATTTACACTAAAAAGCCCCTAAAGCAATGAGCCAGCACAAAATCCAAGCCCACGAAGAACACCTCCATGTCAGCAGAATATCCAGCTACCTGTTAAGGGCTTCCTCTTTACTCACCATAACCTAAGAAGCACTGGAGAAAGAAGACCCCCCCCACCAACTCCAGCAGCCAAATGGACTTCCTGGGGACTCCTGTGAGGAAGAATTGCCCAATTCTGCAGCATGAGCAGCAGACTCGGCTTGCACTCCCTCCTCACTCCCTCCTCTGTGGTGCCCAGCAGGAGCAGCGGTGGTGTGCGCAGCCCCTGCGAGCTTCCCTCCCATAGCTGATCCTAGTAAAAGAGCTAATCCTAATAAACACTTTTTCAAAGGAAAAGAAGGTCTCCTTGCCCTTGTTTTTATCAGATCCACCTGCATCGAAGTGGACCATGAATGTTGTCCTACTAGAAATCTTCTACCATATCTCACTTTAAAAGTAATGGTAATAAAAGGAAAACAATTAAACATAAAGGAAAACAATTAAATGGTGTATATTGCTTTTGTATCTCATCACTTCTATAACTCACCTTTTTTGGAGTATGACCTGGAACAGAAATAATAAAAAATATTTCATTTTAGATCTCCCTGTAATAGACACAAATGGTTTGGGTATGTTTGGGGTTTTTTCCCATTTACACAAATGCATTAGGTTTTTAATGGTAGTAGACTCTGGATGACTGGAGTGTTACTGGAATTCAGACTGAATTTTTGAAGAGTATTAGTAGTATAAGGTCCAATGGCTGTGTAATTTTAATAAAATACATCCACATGGGTAGGAAATCAAGACTTTTTTTTTTATCAGGGAGTTGCAAGGTGTAATCCTACAGCAGATAAAAATTGGAGGTATCAGAGCTATTTCAAATTATCAAATATATCTGCAGTTTATCACAGGGATGTTACTGCCATGAACACAGTATGTATCAGTGTCATTTCACTGGGAAAAATTTGAGACCTTTTTAGATTTACTGAAATAGTTCTGCTTTCTGTTAAATCCTGCTCTCCAGGAGTCTAGCCAAATCTGAACTAGTCCCATGGACTCCTGTGAGGGCACTGAGCTCTCCACATTAATGTAAAGAAGAACAGCTGGCAGTTCACACCAGGCATTGTGTGTCAGGGAGGGCAGCAAAGCTCCTGTTTCACAAGACCTGTCAGCACAGTGACAGCCACTCCCAAGCACAGAAAACGGAACGAAAATGCCAGAAGATTTTGGACGGAGCAGTCACATTCTGAACTCTTTCACTGTGTATTGGGCTTCCTTCAATGCTCAGTTCCATATTTTGAAGAATTAACACTTCATCTCTATTATCTGTGAGATGATCAGAGGCTGAAGACTGCAGACCAAATCATTCAAGATTTTCTCTGGGCCTGAATCTGCATCTGGAAAGCTGATGTGAATTTTATTGCAGATTTGTCAGGTCATCTGATGCTTTTATCCTTTAAAGTGTTCATGTGAAACAAAGTCTAAAGTACTTTGAATACTGTATTTTATTCTTCTAATATGCTAACAGAAATGTAATGATCCAGTACTGATACAGATTTAGATGATGTGGACTGTAGGCTGAAGGCTCTGAAGAGCAGCTTGTAAGTACCAGGCAACTGTAGTAAAAAGTAGCAGGCAAAACTAATCTTTAAAACTACATTTTATTATTTTATTTT